>NC_069402.1:1363318-1396447 GCF_026875155.1 Cherax quadricarinatus | reverse complement strand
TTTTACGATATCGTGAATTATCATCGTTGAAGACTGTATTGAAACGGAAGTTTTGTTTCTAACCATCAACAGGTATTTTAACAATTCTTTTTTTTTTTTGTTTACACAGACTGTACAAAATAAGAGCTGTTATCCTGCCTCAGCTCATTTTCAAGCCCAAAACCCTATCTAAGGTATACTACCATTAAATTGGGATGCTACCCAAAACAATCGATTTACACCCTGGTACCTTTTGTTACATCGTCCAGCTTACCACCGGCTTCTTACTCTGACCAGTGTCATAATAATGTACCTGGCTTTAATATTGGGCATTGTACTCATATTTTCGGAGTCACTGCCAACTTTAATATCCAGAATTTTGGGGTTTGTTCAATATATGTTCATAAACATATTTCTAACTTTCGTTCCTCATCAAACTTCTTAAGGCTTTTTTTTTATCACTTCACACCTCCTACACAAATAAAATTTCCCAATAGTCTCCACTGTACGATCATGTCTTCTGACCCCACTGGCATCGTCTCCGCTGGTCACAAGCGCATTCAACATTTTCTAGTACCTTAATATGTCTTGTATATTTTTTCGTTTTCATAACCACGAGGTTTTATTTTATTTGGGAAAGGCATAGATAAAATGTTCATTTTTCATCACTATTTCATTCCTTGCCCAGCCGTGGACTATGGTACTATCGAATGCTCCTGTAGGTCATCTCCATCCATTAAATGACACCAAGCACCACTGAAGCTTTGGCTTCCACCCATCTTGTATGCACCGTGAGAGACACTTTAATAATCCACCTTGCACAATGAGAACATTTTAGAAATTTTATGGTACAGCAACAAATTTTGGGCTGTTTATAGGTTGTAACTGTGGCTTTCTCCAAGTCAGAAAATGTGGATTACACCATGAATCCAATGAAAATGCAATATATTTACTTTGAATTTCTGTTGAGGCTTCAAGGCACTCGTTCTAAATTATTAAATTTTTTTCCAAACTTATCCAGGAAAAGCTTGCCTCTACCTGACGACAAGAGATACATTTAATTACGTACTAGTATATCCATAACCTTCAGTGAGTTAATAGGATTCTTTTTTAACTGTATGTTTAATTTTAATTATTCACATACCATTGATTCTTTTTCCCGGTACTGTTCAATATTCATGGTATCATATTTTTGTAGATTGGTTTTTAGTCCCGTATGCCGGTGCGTTTGTGAGAAGAAAACCAAACGGTACAAGGCTCTCGTCGGTCTCCAAATTTAAAAAAATTGTCGTCGGGAAAGGCCAACGACATGACCCTTACAGCCTCATTTGACAGCATATTAGCAGCACATACGATAGAGGATCTCTGTGTTTCACCAACCATGTCTGCCCCTGACGACTTTAATGGTTCCATTATAGGTGGGCAAAATATAATCTACAAAACCTTTCGGGGCTGGATCATTAAGTAAAGTCATGTGTATTGTCCAGGGGATAGGACACGTTCAACAGTTAGGTATCGTTATTCCTAAACGTTTTGCTACACAGTAGACTTCTTTATTCGAGTACAGAAGAGGCAGCACAATGTAACCAGTCCCTCACCCATGAAGACAGTTTTGTTGTAGTCAGTCCCTTTGCCTGGAGAAGATTTTTGTTCTAATAGCCTGGAACAAAGCTGAAGCAACAGTAGGAGACATATTGTCAAAGTGAGGCGCAGATAATGTTAACGACAGAAGAGGCGGAACCAACTAGTAGAAGTGAGAATGTAATCACTGAGAAGGCACCGCAACACATCGATATCTTCATACAGAAAAACATCTTCGATAACTTTTTTACGTGACCACTAATTATAAATGAGAAGGGATGGATTTGAGAGGGACCTGTCTCTTCAATGATAACATTCTACTTCTGCTCATCGGCTCCACCTTTCTTGTCGTCAAGAGTATCTGCCCCTCATCTTTGGACAGTAATAAGTTTCCATGCTATTCCTTCAGCTTCATATTGTTCCAGACAATAGGAAAAAAAAATACTATCTTCATGTTGAGGGACTGACCATCTCAAAACTACTACTTCAGCAGTGATGGACTGATAACATCGTCTTCACATCTGTATTGCTTCTTCTGCTTCCTCTATACTCTACTATAGGAGAAACGTTTCGGAATAAAGGTACCTAACATATATATTAACTTGTCAGTATTAGATATCATTATGATATTCGTACTGCTCAGTGGTTAACCGAATCATATGCAATTTTTATGGGGAATTTTACCAGCCAAGTTTACTTTCGACAGAAAATAAAATATACTTAGCTTCGATGATGATTCAGACTTCCTGCAGCCACATTCAAAAAGTCTCCATCGAGAGAATCTCGGTATCCCCACATCTGAGCTGTACAATAGCGAGTATTAATTATATATTTTACCACAAAGGAGCGCATATTTCAGCATTTCACATCTGAAATGCTTAGTTGTACTCATTTGGTTTGGGCTCAAGAGCCCACACCTCACTGCCTTGAATAGGACAGCTTTAATCATCTTGTATCTGCCAAAACTACTGCAGTATTTTAATGGGGCTCTACAGCGAAATTAAAATTTTACCTTCTAAACGTAACTTGAGCTATGGTGTTCAAAGCACCATTTAAGACCGATATGGGTTTGACTTGATTAAAGGGGTTTGCTTTGTCTCGAGGAATGTTGCATTGTTCACCATTTCTTCGGAAATGTTCTGCAATCACTCACCACCATTTACACTACACTATTCACACTATTCAGCTCCAAGATCTGTTCATAGTTTCATGGTATTATGCACAGGAAGATTGGTTACACTTAACTGCATAATTAATTCTACCGCAAATTTCCTGGTTATATAAGGGAACTAGTCTAATTTTCCTAGTTTCCTGAGATTGTCAAAATGAACAAGATTCAAGAAGGCACTAGTCACTACTGTCCCTTTGTCCTTTTCGATAAGTGGACGATGCCCACGTGACACACTTTTCTCATTCATTCCTTGAAGCAATCTGAGCTTCCAGCGCTCCTTTGCCCGCTTCCCACTAGGAAATGTTGAATTCAGTGTGATTTTTCTCCTTGCTAAACATCGTCACAATATTCAATACAAGATGGTAGATGTTGAGGATTTTGGCCTTACCTGCTGTGTTTATTATAACTATATATAATGAACACTTAGCTGATAAATGACAGCAATTCGTCTACACAGCCGCCCCTGCAGACGAGGTCTAGAAGCTGTCGAAAACCATCAAACAGTGGGCTGTCAAGAGATACAATTTGTAAGTATAAATTCCCCCTAGGGGGTGTTATGTCAGCATATTTCATTCGATGATGGCTGACGAAATACCTACTTTTTTGGGACTCAAAAGTCCACACCTACTGCCGATTATAGGTTGATTACAAACTCCTTGTGACTCAAGAATTGCGCAATCCCCGATCTACAAAAATTTCGTTAACATCCCCTTGCTCTTTGTAACGTGAGCTATGGTGTTCTCAACACCTTCGACAGGTATCGGTGACTTGATAGAAGCTGAAGTGTCCTTGGATGTCCATGTCTTCCATTGTCTAGGAAACGCACACTGGTACACTATGTTCCACAAGATTTGTCTTTATTGTTCACAATGTATCACAAGAGAAGCTGATCACACTTCTCTGAAATGTTTGTGTTAGAAAACACTTTGCCTCACACTAACGCACAGATCTCCTGGCGTCAGTGTCACTCTCCATAGAGTCAAAGATAGTCTGCCAGACGCCACAGCGCTCCATGCCGTCACTGCCCTAATACACACAAAAAAAAAAAAACGCTGACCTAGTACCTTGCATCCTTGTCACCTCCTCGATGAAGCAAAGCAAAATGTTTGTTTCTTCCCTGTCTTAAAATCATAGACAACAATGTACACTACTTTACTTGGTAATAAAGTGGGGCAGGTTTTTCCCTTTAAATTTGTCCTGCTAAGTAAAGATGTACTGTTCTTATAAAAATACACTTTTGCAACACCGCTGCAAGAAGCAGAGGTCACTTGACTATGTGGCATAGCATCTGTGATCAATTACTCACTCTAGCAGTAAACAAGACGCTCGCCCCTTCTGAGTGGCCCCTCAGGGCTGAGAGGCTTGGCCCCTCAAGGCTGAAAGGGCTGAAGGGGGCTGATACCCCCCTCCGGGAGAAAATTTCTCACACTGGGGGGCGGCGGAGGTTCGCTGCAGGTAAAACTATTCATCACTTAACATTAATTTAATTTTCTCACTCGCCACCACTGCTGCTTGTCTTTTCTGAACAGCTTTAGTCTGTGTGGTTTCTGGAGAATCACTAATTTTGTTTTCAACACTGTGTAATTCTAACGGCACTAGTTTATTTTTTTGTCCGCTTATTCCACACCCCTTTTTGCTCAAAACATCAACTGTCCTGATGATTCCATTTGCATCAGGATATATGGTCACAATTTTTCCAAGGGGCCATTGGACCTCGGACCATCATTGTCGAAAAACCCACTATGTCACCAGGTCTTAAGGACTTATGATTTTCAGGAACACCGCAGCTCCATAGAAGTTGTCCTTCTCATTAGGGTGGATAGTCTTCTCGCCAAATTTTCCCCAACGTTCAATCATTTATTAAGGTGTTTGAATTTATGTCCTGAGTTGCTCAGGTTCGAAATAAGTAGGATCCTCTATGATTTCTTTATCATTCATGGAGAACAGTTCGAGCCTTCTGCCTGGAGTAAATGAGATGGCCCTTAACACTTCTAAATTGTCCAGATCATCGGTAACATAAGTTAGGGGTCTGTTTTGACTCTATTTTCTATTTTCAGTCAAACTGTACGGAATTCTTCAAAGTCTATTCTCTGACGTGAAGTTTTTTCCTTAAACAACTTTTACAATGCCGATCATCTTTAAAAAAATCCCCGTGCCATGGAGATTAGGAGGAATGTATCTCCAACGACACTGCGTTAAATCACATCTGTTACTCGGTTGATAAAATCTGCTTATATAAGCACACAGCAACAAAGTTCGTTGCATTGTCTGAAATCATCAGTCGGGGACTTTGCCCTTCTGGCTGAAAAAACCTTTCTGAATAATTTGATAAAAGTTTCAGCAGACATGTCAGTGGCTACTTCTAGATGTACTGCTCTAGTTGTAGCAAAAAAGTGAACAAACAGATGTACACCTTGATGGGAACTTTGTAAACAGTGTTGGTTAAAATTTTTGGTCCAGTATAATCTACACCTGTCACCCCCAAAATGGGTGATATAAACAAACTCTTTCAGAGGGATATGGAGGTGGACCTGGATACTGACTACTCGCATATCGTAGTGACGACAAGTAATACATTTCCTTTATTTGTTTTTTCACACTTTTTTCGACTTTGAGGTACCAGTAGGATTGTCGTATATGACAAAGGGGTGTCAGCTACCCCCACCATGTAACACGTTACTGTGGGCGTTCTGCACAATCAGTTTTGTTAGCCAATGATTCTTGGGATCATATTGGATGTATGGCTTCTTTAGGTAGTGAAGAATTATGAATTCTTCCTCGACACCCTTATTATCTTTTCTGAGTCGAGATAAATTTCCTAAAGAATTAATCATAACAGGTTTCTTTGGGGATTTATCTTTTTGTTTCTGGGAAATTTATATTCTGTAGAGAAAACATCTTTCTGTGTTAGTTTCACCCAGTATTTAAGGGTTCAAGAACATTCATAATCGGGTTTTATTCCTTTAATGAATTCAAAGACAAGAGCTGTAACTCTTAATAGTTTACCCAAAGATGAGTATTTAGATCCATCAATGACTATTTCTGTTGTGTCTGCAGTATTTACACAACTTATTTCTGCTGTTTTTCAAGCAGACTGTTTCTTCTGGCTAATTGTGAGCTTTTGCTGAGGCCAGTTATTTTCATCAGAGAGCCAGTTCGGTCCGTGGAGCCAAAATTTTTATTATACACAAATTTCTTAAGTGGGACCACCACGTGACAACATGTCAGCTGGATTCTCTTGGGTAAGACGTGAAGAAAGAGATAATCTCTCGGGCATCTCTTTTATTTCTGCTACTCTGTTCTGTACATAAACCAATTTACTCTTATTATTTCTTAACCACTGGAAAAACTGCCTCATTATCACTCCAGATCACGGTTTTTCAATAGTGAGATGATCAAGTACTTTGTTGAGATAGACAGCAAATTTTTTGTACCTACATAGAGTGCTGTCAGTTCCAATTGTGGTACTCTTCTGACCTTCAAGGGTGCTACCCTGGCCTTTGAAGTAATTAGTGTATTCCTTCGCATTACTCATGTAAGCTACACGGCGCCATAACCTCGGGTTTGACGCATCACAGAACACATGTAAGGTGTACTTGTTTCCCTCTTGACCTATTTGTCGGGGAAAATTTTTAATTTGAGAAGTTGTTTAAACTCCCGGGAAATATTTCACCCCATGCATGACTAATTTTAGAGGCAAGTTTCATCCCATCCATTTTGGTTTCCATGCATCTTGCATAAGCATTTACCTTTTATGGTAATTGGTGGGGACGAGTCCTAAGGATCAAAACATTGTGATACCTCTGACAGTAAACTACGTTTAGTGAGTGTACTGCATGATTTATTGTTTTCCTTTTGAGACTCAAAGTATTTTCCCTGTGTGTTCCATTAGTCCCAGCATTTTGTTGCAATCAGGAATTTCAGTTTCAGGGAAATCTTTGATAAGTTCCTTAATTGCTTTGAATTTGTATTCCCCCACCCTTTAGAGGCATATTTGTTTTCTTTCATCTCCTTGTTAGCTTCTCTGAAATAAGGATTTCAAATCCTCCTTTTTATTCACAGTACCTTGAAGATTGTCCCCCATAGAAACTTTTCTTTAAGACTTTTTTGAAGGGACTTTCAGTTTTCTTCAAATGTGTATTTAGAGTAGTTTTCTAGTAAAAAGGGGGAGGATGTTGCACCAAATAATACGATTTGAAACGATAAGTTTCACAGGACTTTGAGGATCATGTGGTTTTTCCAGGCCACAAGAATCGAGTATAATCTCTATTTTTCTTGTAGTCCTACTCTTAAGAAACCCTTGGAAATATCAGCCGTGTAGGCATATGGGTTTGTGCGAAATTTCAATAAGCACGTCTCCAAGCTTCTCAGTTGTGAGGGTCCGGTTATCAAACAGTCATTAAGACTTGCTACATCTTTATTTGCACGTGCGCTGCAATTATATACAGCACGTAGTGGAGTGGTTTCAGAATCTTTTCTGACTCCATGGTGCGGGAGATAATGAGCGTTTGTCTTCAACTTATCTTCGACTTTTTCCTCAATGAATTTATTGCCCAAACTGTTCTTGTATGATATTATCATAGACAGTCAGTAGCTCTGGATTCTTCCTGAGCTCATGTATTTGTGCTTTCATTCTGTCCGAAAGCCCATGCGATAATTGCTAGGCGATGTGGTGGATTTAATTTCCAGGTAACCTAACCCAATACTGTCCATCTTTATATTTGACAGTGTCCAAATTTTTGGTTATAAGTCTGAGACCCCCTTGTGGGCTTGGTTTATTTACATAAATACCTATCGCATCTAAATCCCACAACTTATCAACTGGTTCATTTCATTTCTTCCAGTAATGATAATTTTTGCTGTGGTACATGATCAGCGGTTATTCTCGTAACTAGTACTTTTTCCACTAAATCAATTTCAGCTTCTTTCCCACTTTAAAGGGGGAATGGGACCAATATAAATGTGGCCTCCTGCTGTTTTCAGCAAGTGAACATCTGTTTACTTACTATATTTTTGCACAAAACAGTGATAATAATCACTTCCAATGATTAAATCAATTGGACTATTGTGTCCGTCTGTATGTCAGGACAGGCTAACTTGACCTTAGCTGCTTTCAGTGCTGCAACTGTTTCTTTTAATCCCTGGATTGCACAGACTTAGGCAAATCATCTACTACCACGCTTCTACTGTCTTTTTCCTGTTTCCTAGACCAACAGTGATTTTGGCTAGGGCATATGTCTGTTTACCAGAAATTTTGGAAAAAACCAGTAATCTAACTGTATTTTGGCATAGGGTTGTTTATTCAGTTTCTGCAAACACTGTTCTTCTTATGAAGGACCTTTGTGAGCCTTGATCAAAAAAGTGTTAGCACATTGGTTTTGTGTAATTTTTTTTTTGATAACTCAATCGAGCTATCGGGAGAGCAGTTGCTTTAAAAATTATCTCTTTACATTTAATGCTGTTGCTTGTTGACTTCCGATTCTGTGGAAGTCTGCTGCTGTTCAGCAAAAGTATTTGGGCATAATGCTGTATGATGCATACCCTTGCATTTTAAAAAACTTCTTCAGTGAGCATTTTCCTCCCTTGTGTTCACCTAAACACTTGATGCATCTTTTCAGCTGATGAACACGTTGTTTACGTGCCTCCATTGATGTGTATTGAATACAATACTGTGCCCAATGTGTTCCATCACAAAGTTTCACATTTTGGAGTACGTTTATGTATGACAGTCTGTTTACTGTCTGTTGTATTCACGCTTGATAAATGCCTATATGGATTTCCCATTATGTGGTTTAGTGGGAGTAGTATACTCTTTTTATACTGAGTTGAAGGTTTTTTATCCACTGGATTTTTGATTTTTCATCTTGTCTCGTTGCTTGCATGCATGAAACTATTGTTTGTAAACCATTGCTAATTCTTCACAAGTGAAATAGCATTTATTGAACATAAATTTAATCGTTCAATAGTTTGTGTGACAACTTTTTCTTGTACAATACCACTGATAAACCCAAACACATTGTCTTAGGTCATATTTAGCACCTAGAGATATGAGACTATTGTCTAATGTGATTCTAAATGCCTGTAAGTCTGAAAAACAATGTTTGGGTGGGTTCTAGCTTTATATTAAGACTGCTTGTCTAACTCTAGCCTTGTCAGCATCAAAGTAATTGTCTGCTAAGACACGTAAGGCTATTTGATAATTACCTTTAAAACCCCCGGAAAGACTTAAACATTCATAGGGTTTTTCCCTTCACAAGACATTTAAAGGTAATTGAACTTAGCAATCCATCTATGTCAGTTCGTGAATTTACTATGGATTGAAAACCACTAAAAGAATTCTTCATAATTATGACCTTTGGGAAAAAAGGTAATGACAATGTAGGTAAGCTTGGTAATGGGACACTTGTTGTTGTTACAGGTGTAACAGGTGTTGCCCACTAGTTATATAGGTCTCTGTGACAGAGTTTTTTCGGCAGATAACCTGTTCTCCTGTCCACCTTAATTGTTGATCACTAAAAGTATCCAAAACATTTTTAATTTCATCCTCAGATGGATCTGATTCAAGAAATTTTATTTTCATAAGTGTATAGTCTGAATTAAATTTTTTCCATACGTTGTGTAAATAATTCAAACTTTACCCCAAGATCATCAAAAATCTATGTTTGTATCTTGAGTTAATCCTAGACAGACTGAAATTAGAAATTTTTAATTGAGTAATCTTAGTCTGTAAAGACTGGGAAAATGATTTTCAAACAAGCCATTTTAATGGTATACTGAAAATTCTAGCACCACACTTAGAGTGTTTAAAAAAACCTGTACTGCTATAAACAGCTGAGTTTTTGTTATGCTTAAGTCAGCAATAATCGAGGGCAGACACTACTGACCCACTAAGCTTAACCTCAGGGTCAATTTACCATGAAGGGGGACAAAAGTACATGTGTCTGGTGTTTATGGCTTGTGTGCTGTGTCAGCCTGACCATGATGAAATTTAAACGTAAATAACGATGTTATACACTTCATTCACTATACACTATAAATGTCACTGTTAAACTGTAATCACACGGGGAATATTACTTACACATATATAAAAATTTTACTGTTAATATATATTTGAAAGCTTACACTTCATATATAAGTTCCTTTAATATAACAGGTAGATCTATAAGAAACAAACTTTAACACAATCTTGTCTCTTAATTTCTGTCTATAAACATTATAAACACTATGTGTATATATACACTCAGACAAACATCATCACTTGGGTTGTCTTAATCAGCGATTTCTCGAGATTGGAGCAGTTGATGGAGGGTGCAGGATACCATCCCCCGTCTTCTTGTTGGGTGAGTCACCCAGCTCCCGTTTTCGTTGGGTGAACGCTGGGTGAGCGCCCGTTTTCTTTTGGCTGCCCATTCTCTGTGATTGAGTCTGGAGGGACTCATTTATACTGATTTATATTGTAAAACACTAGTTTTACAGCTTTTTTCGAAGGACCTTGGCTCATAGGTTATTTGTACACTGTAGTACAACATATTTGGACCACAGTGTGGTCTTTATCCCGGGTTTGAGCACGACCCAAAACTCGTTTTAGGGTTTTGGCCTTACCTGCTGTGTTTATTATAACTATATATAATGAACACTTAGCTGATAAATGACAGCAATTCGTCTACACAGCCGCCCCTGCAGACGAGGTCTAGAAGCTGTCGAAACCATCACAACAGTGGGCTGTCAGAGATCGATTTGTAAGTATAAATTTACCCTAGGGGGTGTTATGTCAGCATATTTCATTCGATGATGGCTGACGAAATACCTAACTTGTTTGGACTCAAAAGTCCACACCTTACTGCCGATTATAGGTTGATTACAAACTCCTTTGACTCAAGAATTGCCCCAATCCCCCGATCTACAAGAAATTCGTAACATACCTTGCTCTTTGTAACGTGAGCTATGGTGTTCTCAACACCTTCGACAGGTATCAGTGACTTGATAGAAGCTGAAGTGTCCTTGGATGTCCACGTCTTCCATTGTCTAGGAAACGCACACTGGTACACTATGTTCCCCCAAGTTTGTCTTTATTGTTACAATGTTATCACAAGAGAAGCGATCACACACTTCTGAAATGTTTGTGTTAGAGACACTTTGCTCACACTAACGCACAGATCTCCTGGCGTCAGTGTCACTCTCCATAGAGTCAAAGATAGTCTGCCAGACGCCACAGCGCTCCATGCCGTCACTGCCCTAATACACACAAAAAAAAAAAACGCTGACCTAGTACCTTGCATCCTTGTCACCTCCTCGATGAAGCAAAGCAAAATGTTTGTTTCTTGCTGTCTTAATCATAGACAACAATGTACACTATCTTTACTATGGTAATAAAGTGGGAGCAGGATTTTCCTTAATTGTCCTGCTAAGTAAGAGATGTACTGTCTCTTATAAAAATACACGTTGCAACACCGCTGCAAGGAACAGAGGTCACTTGACTACGTGGCATAGCATCTGTGATCAATTACTCACTCTAGCAGTAAACAAGACGCTCGCCCCTTCTGAGTGGCCCCTCAGGGCTGAGAGGCTTGGCCTCTCAGGGCTGAAAGGGCGAAAAGGGGGGTGATACCCCCCTCCTGGAGAAAAAATTTTTCCACAGTAAATTCTTGTTATCTAGCTATAGGCTACAATTTATAAAGTCCCAAATTGTAGATAAAGTGGCCACGGGTTTTTCCTTAATTTTCCTGCTAAGAGGAAGAGATTAATTACTCTCATGTAATTTTCACTTGTAGTTGCAATGAAGTCTGATCTCTAGTAAGAAGAAGGAGGCATGACTTGACGCGGCACAAAACACACTGATCCAATTAATCTGTTTATGAGGAAAGGAGTCCATTAGCCCTTTCCAGGAAGGCTGAGTCCCTAGGGCTTTGGGGAGGGCTGAGAGATACCCAAACCCCCCCTTTTCTGGAGAATTTTCTTCACACTAGGGGCGGGCGAAAGTTTGCCGTAGGTGAACTAATCATCCCTTAACACTATTTTTATTTTTTCAATTTCCCACCACCGCTGATTGTCTTTTCCTAACAACTTTAGTTTGTAAGGTTTCTGGAGAATCACTAAGCTTGTTTTCAACACTTTTTAATTGTAAAGGTACTAGTTTAAACTATTGTCCGTTATTCACTATACCCTTTGCGCTTAACTTCAACTGGTCCTGATGGTTCCATTTGCATCAGGATGTATGGCCACTAATTTTTCAAGAGGCCATTGAGTCCTTGGACCATCATTGTCAATATGTACCTGAAAATCCTACGTCTTAAGGGCGTATGATTTTCAGGAACTCCAGATCCCATAAAAGTGTTCTCTCAGTGAGGTGGGGACAGTCTTCTAACCAAATTTTCACCAATCGTTCAATCACTTGATTAAGGTGTTTGAATTTACGGCTGAGTTGCTCAGGTTCGAGATGATTTCTTTATCATTCATATTGTCCAGATCACGGTAACATAAGTTGTTGACTATTTTCTACTTCAGATACGACTGTTCGAAATTCTTCAAAGTCGATTTTGCTGACGATGAAGAGTCTTCCTTAAAAACGCTTTACGATGTCTATCATTCTTTCATAAAATCCGCCTTGAGCTGGAGCCTTAGGAGGACTGTTGTCTCCAACGCAACTGCGTTTTATTCAGCATCTGTTTGTAACCCCTAGTTGATCAAAGATCTTGCTTATGTAAGCGGCACCTGCAGCAAAGTTCACTGCATTGTTCGAAATTATCAGTCTGGGACACGCCCTTCTGGCTACAAACCTTCTGAAAATTTTTTATAAAGGTTACAGCAAAACATGTTAGTGGGTTCTTCTAGATGTACTGCTCTAGTTTTAGCACAGGTTAACAGATGTACACCTTGATGGGAACTTTGTCGATTTTTTTTAGTTAAAATTATTGATCCCCGTGTAATGTACACCTGTCCCTCAAAGGAGTGACAGACATGCATCCCTTTTAGAAGGGATATGGTGGTGGAACCTGGATAACGTAGTGACGACAAGCAATGCAATCCCTTATTTTATTTTTCACACGCTGTCGACCTTCAGGTATCCAGTAGACTGTTTTTAGTGACGAAGTGTGTCAGCTACCCCACCATGTAACACGTTACTGTGGGCGTTTTGAACAATCAGTTTTGTTAGCCAATGATTCTTACGGATTAATATTGGATGTATGGCTTCTTTAGGTAGTGAAGAATTATGAATTCTTCCTCGACATCTTACAATCTTTTCTGAGTCGAGATAAAGTCTTAAAGAATTAATCATATTAGATTTCTTTGCGGATTAATCCTGTGTTTCCAGAAATTTGTACTCTGTAGAGAAGACATCTTTCTGTATCTGTTTTACCCAATATTTGACGGGTTCATGAAATTCATAATTAGACTCTGTCCTTTAATGAATTTAAAGACAAGAGCTCTAACTCTTAAGACACATGGATCCAATTAATCTGTTTATGAAGACGTAAGAGTAGTAGGAGAAATGTCCTCTGGACAGGATGGAGTGAAACCGTGATAGGTTGAAACTCTACCGAATTATGGTGATAGGCGATTTTTAAGTATTAACATGATTTCCACCCCATGCAGTGTGATCCATAGATCCATAAACAAGCTCATAAATCTGTCCCCATCCCACGCATATTCGTCATCCTCACACCATGTGGTTCATTGTAAAATTAGCATTAGAACCGCGATGGTTTTCTCACCTTCCATGCTGTCTGTTGGTAAACCTACGTACCAGGATGTTTCCATTAACCAAACATGTGACATTTTTGTCATCTTGCGTTGGAGGCTGACCAAAGTGACCTAACCAAATTTCTTTCACTGAACTCCTCAAGATCTAGCCGTTTAATATCATCTGATTCTTGCACATCCCATGTGCCTTCTACCACTTGTTGACACACTTCACTCAGTCTTAAGAATATTTCCTCTGCAAATCACAATAATTTTTTTTTCTCATTCTTCGCCATTCCCAGTTATTCATATACTGGGTTGACTTTCTGCTTCCATTACCATCTGTTAACTGGTGTACACTAGAGTCATTGTCCACCTGACTCATAATTAATTAACAGATGATCGTAAAGTAAATGGGGATTTAAAGCCTATCCACTACACGAAGATCATTAAGGATGTACATATCATTTTACTGCCAAACACGAAAACTTTAACCCTAAAACCTTTTATCATATATACTCTGAGAGAAGTATAACTCTAAGAGTATATATTCTATGATTAATAGTTATATAACAAAAATATGATTGAAAGTTACTTATTATAAGCATGAAACATTTTCTTGCTATTTATTTTGGTTACGAAAATTTTATGTATCCTATTTTTTCAATATCGTTTTAACAGGCTGTTACGCAAAAATGTGGGATAGCTGGGGGCTTGAGCCTGGTCTAAGGGCAAAGGTAAAAGTTACACACATCTCAAGCCCAAACAAGCCACCCAGGGCTATCCCAGTCAAAACAGAAAGCGCTAAAACTGGTATGTGTACTTCAAGGGGTTGGGTAACAGAGGGTTAGGCAAAAATCCCAATTAGGAAAATATATCTATTTAGTCACCATAACATAACATAACAGAAAAACCTAATTCTAAACGCCCAAATGAGGGTACACACAACAGCTGGCTGGAGGTTCAGCCACCATAACACTAGGCTTCGTCAGCGTCAGGCCGTCATTACACTACAAACCTCATTTCTTATTTCTTCACTCATCCCACAGCACCCTGACCATGTCAGAGCCTGGGTGAACATACAGGTAAGCCATATGCGAGCCTATGGCTTGAGTTGGATAAACAAAATGAGTGTACAACTACAAACTTATCTTAAATACACAGCACCCTCCGACCCCCAGCCTCTACACACCATGCTAACGTCACGTGACTCCCCCAAACCACCTTACTCTGTGTACCCAAACATCCTTGGAAAATAAATAAATTAACAGAATTTCTTTATAATTACAGTTAGAGTACTTTACAGTCCCCCCAAATGCACATTATAAATTATAAAATTATTCTTTACAACTATAATATACATATTATTATGGCACACTTCTCCACTATATGTACATTACGATGTCATGCAGAACCCTGCATAACACAGGCATTATCAGTTTTATTATTATGAAAAATTCATTTTTTTCCAGGCTGAACTGGAAAGTACTGGACCAATATTAGTACTGACTTTAGCCTTCGTTGCTGAGTTAGGCTGGCACAGACTGGGCACCGAGGTAAGTGTGCCATTGTTCGTATCTTATATGACATGTTTCACACTTCCTTCCTGTTTTATGTTACCATTGACAGTATTTTGTTAATTCCCACTCGTCTTACTTAGTTACATTCATATTTTATCTGCAACATATCAACATTTTTGTCTACAACATATCAATATTTTGTCTACAACATATCAATATTTTGTCTGCAAACATATCAATATTTTGTCTGCACCATATCAATATTTTATCTGCAACATATCAATATTTTTTTCTGCAACATATCAATATTTTATCTGCAACATATCAATATTTTATCTGCAACATATCAATATTTTGTCTGCAACATATCAATATTTTGTCTACACCATATCAATATTTTGTCTGCAACATATCAATATTTTATCTGCAACATATCAATATTTTATCTGCAACATATCAATATTTTTTCTGCAACATATCAATATTTTGTCTACAACATATCTATATTTTGTCTGCAACATATCAATATTTTGTCTACAACATATCTAAAATTTTTTCTGCAACATATCAATATTTTATCTGCAACATATCAACATTTTGTCTGCAACATATCAATATTTTATCTGCAACATATCAATATTTTGTCTGCAACATATCAATATTTTGTCTACACCATATCAATATTTTGTCTGCAACATATCAATATTTTATCTGCAACATATCAATATTTTATCTGCAACATATCAATATTTTGTCTGCAACATATCAATATTTTGTCTACAACATATCTATATTTTGTCTGCAACATATCAATAATTTTGTCTACAACATAAACTATATTTTGTCTGCAACATATCAATATTTTATCTGCAACATATCAACATTTTGTCTGCAACATATCAATATTTTATCTGCAACATATCAATATTTTATCTGCAACATAGCAATATTTTGTCTGCTACATATCAATATTTTTGTCTGCAACATATTAATATTTTGTCTGCAACATATCAATATTTTATATGCAACATATCAATATTTTGTCTGCAACATATCAAAAATTTGTCTGCAACATATTAATATTTTGTCTGCAACATATCAATATTTTGCCTGCAACATATCAATATTTTGTCTACAACATATCAATATTGTATCTGTAACATATCAATATTTTATCTGCAACATATCAATATTTTATCTGCAACATAACAATATTTTGTCTGCAACATATCAATATTTTGTCTGCAACATATCACTATTTTGTCTACAGCATATCAATATTTTGTCTGCAACATATCAATATTTTGTCTGCAACATATCAATAATTTGTCTGCAACATGTCGACATTTTGTCTGCAACATATCAAAATTTTGTTTCCAACATATCAATATTTTTGTCTGCAACATATCAATATTTTGTCTACAACATATCAATATTTTATCTGCAACATATCAATATTTTATCTGCAACATATCAATATTTTATCTGCAACATATCAAAATTTTGTTTCCAACATATCAATATTTTGTCTACAACATATCAATATTTTATCTGCAACATATCAATATTTTATCTGCAACATTTTAAAACATTTTGTTTCCAACATATCAATATTTGTCTGCAACATATTAATATTTTGTCTGCAACATATCAATATTTTATCTACAACATATCAATATTTTTGTCTGCAACATATCAATATTTTGTCTGCAACATATCAATATTTGTCTGCAACATATCAATATTTGTCTGCAACATATCAATATTTTATCTACAACATATCAATATTTTGTCTGCAACATGTCAACATTTTGTCTGCAACATATCAATATTTTGTATGCAACATATCAATATTTTGTCTGCAACATATTAATATTTTGTCTGCAACATGTCAATATTTTGTCTGCAACATATCAATATTTTGTCTACAACATATCAATATTTTATCTGCAACATATCAATATTTTATCTGCAACATATCAATATTTTATCTGCAACATATCGATATTTTGTCTGCAACAAAATAATAATTTTGTCTGCAACATATCAATAATTTGTCTGCAACATATTAACAATTTGTCTGCAACTTATCAAAAGTTTGTTTGCAACATATCAATATTTTGTCTGCAACATATCAATATTTTGTCTGAAACATATCAATATTTTGTCTGCAATATATCAATATTTTGTTTGCAACATATCAATATTTTGTCTGCAACATATCAATATTTTGTCTGCACATATCAATATTTTGTCTGCAACATATCAATATTTTGTCTGCAACATATCAATATTTTGTCTGAAACATCAATATTTTGTCTGCAATATATCAATATTTTGTTTGCAACATATCAATATTTTGTCTGCAACATATCAATATTTTGTCTGAAACATATCAATATTTTGTCTGCAATATATCAATATTTTGTTTGCAACATATCAATATTTTGTCTGCAACATATCAATATTTTGTCTGCAACATATCAATATTTTGTCTGCAACATATCAATATTTTGTCTGCAACATATCAATAAATAAACAGAACAATTTAATAATTACTCAAGGGGGTTGCCAGAATTCTTTTTTCTTTAACTTTCTGTATTTGTTTCGCTCATAACATGAGTAGGCTTCATTCAACCGTCTTCAAATTTTCAACTCTGGTGTACGGTAACTAGGCAAAGCTTCTAGAGTAAATGACATGTGCAGGTGTTCTTTGACCAAAGTTGTAGGACCCACTTCCAGCATCCTGGTATGGCGCTGGTAACTTTCTAAAATCATTGGGGCGTATCTTTAATTGTTCAAACAAGATGCCTCGTAATTGTTCAAACAAGATGCCTCGTAATTGTTTAAAACAAGATGCCTCGTAATTGTTCAAACAAGATGCCTCGTAATTGTTTAAACAAGATGCCTCGTAATTGTTTAAACAAGATGCCTCGTAATTGTTTTAAAAAAAGATGCCTCGTAATTGTTTAAAAAAAGATGCCTCGTAATTGTTTAAACAATATGCCTCGTAATTGTTTAAACAAGATGCCTCGTAATTGTTTAAACAAGATGCCTCGTAATTGTTTTAAACAAGATGCCTCGTAATTGTTTAACAAGATGCCTCGTAATTGTTTAAACAATATGCCTCGTAATTGTTTAAACAAGATGCCTCGTAAAATTGTTTAAACAAGATGCCTCGTAATTGTTTAAACAAGATGCCTCGTAATTGTTTAAACAAGATGCCTCGTAATTGTTTAAACAAGATGCCTCGTAATTGTTTAAACACGATGCCTCGTAATTGTTTAAACAAGATGCCTCGTAATTGTTTAAACAAGATGCCTCGTAATTGTTTAAACAAGATGCCTCGTAATTGTTTAAACAAGATGCCTCGTAATTGTTTAAACAAGATGCCTCGTAATTGTCTAAACAAGATGCTTCGTAATTGTTTAAACAAGATGCCTCGTAATTGTTTTAAACAAGATGCCTCGTAATTGTTTTAAACAAGATGCCTCGTAATTGTTTAAATAAGATGCCTCGTAATTGTTTAAAACAAGATGCCCCCGTAATTGTTTAAACAAGATGCCTCGTAATTGTTTAAACAAGATGCCTCGTAATTGTTTAAACAAGATGCCTCGTAATTGGAGGACGGCGGAGAGTGTAATTCAAGAATATAGGTGAACATCGACTATTTTATGTGTAAAATAGTGGGAAATTTTGATTCCCATTAAATAAAGTTAAATATATGCGCCAACTTCTTCTGAATGGTGTCATAATTTAATGGATGATGCATAATTCATGCCGGGATAGTATCCATTAAATTTATTAGTGTGTGACAAATCTAAATTTATTTTTTAAAAAATTGGAATAGTTGGCATCCATGTTGTTAAAGAAGAATGTCTCTTATCAGCATCAAATTTCCATCCCAGGTGTTTCCCACAAACATTTGTTATTTTTGGGCCCCTTAACCTTCACTTTGCCAATTTATTAAACAAATAATGATATTAATTCCATTCAAAAAATACTGTCAATTATGATAGATTATATAATATTAACACTGATACATTCATAAAGGAAGACACTCCAAGTTTAGAATATTTTTTGTCTAAAATTTAAATTTTATTAAAATTATTAAAAAATGAATTGATAGATTCAGAGCAATTATTAGAGAATAGTTTTTTGATAGGCTTTATCAAAAGAAAGTTTTGCCTTCACTTTGAGCCATGTAACTTTTAAAAAGGGAAGTATTTTTTTATAAAATATAGGCTTTGTACGTCCCGGGTTAGCGAATTTTATAGTTTTTTATCAAACCGAATAAAAAAAAGCACAAAATCTAATTTTTTTTCTCAGAGGGTTATAGAAAATTTTTTAAACAGAAAAGAACTATAAAACTGAGAAAACTGTAAACTTATGTTTTCATAGTTTTTAATTTTTACATATACAGTGAAGACTTTCCCTTCTGTTAAATTTAAACATAAGAAAGAAAGAAGGAACACTGCAACAAACCTACTGACCCATGTAGAGCAGGTTCATGTCCCCCAGGATAGCCTAATGACCCACCCAGTCTGGTCACCCCACTCAATAAAGGAGCACTGAACCAGACCCACAGCACAAGCTAGTCAGACCCAACCTCACACCCACCCACACCCACTCATGTATTTATCTAACCTATTTTTAGAACACAACAACGTTTTAGTCTGAATAACTGTACTGTGGAGTTTTTCCATTCATCCACAACTCTATTCCCAAAACCCAGTGATTTCCTACATCCTTCCTGAATCTGAATTTTTCCAACTTGAAACCATTGCTGCGAGTCCTGTGTTGGCTGGAAATTTTCAGCACGCTATTTACAATCCCCTTTATTTATTTTCTGTTTTCCCATTTATACACCTCGATCATATCCCCCCTAATTCTACACCTTTCGAGAGAGTGCAGATTCAGGGCCCTCAGCCCTATCCTCATAGGGAAGATTTCTGATACATGGATAAATCCTTGTCATCCTCCTCTGTACGTTTTTGAGAGCATTTATATCCATTCTGTAATAACGGTAACCAAACTGAGCAGCATATGAAAAATAGGCCTAACCAAGGATATATAGAGTTGAAGAATAACCTGAGATTTCTATTATTTATACTTCTAGATATGAAGCTAAGAATTCTGTTAGCTTTATATTGCGAACACTAATGCACTGTTGTCTGGTTTTACATTACTGCTAACCAGAACTCCTAAATCCTTTTCGCACTCAGTAGTATTAAGATATACATTATTTAGTTTATATGTGGCATGGTTATTTTCCTGTCCAACATTCAGAACTTTGCATTTGTCTATATTAAACTGCATCTGCCCTTTTACGACCATTGCATCAGTCTATTCAAATCATCCTGGAGTGCTCAAGTTACTAATTAGAATGAATTGGACGGTCTAATTTGGTGTCATCAGCAAATTCGCTGTCGCTTTTTTATTCCCTCACTATGTCGTTTATGAAAAATTGTGAACAAACAATAGGTCCAACACTGACCCCTGAGGAACATCGCTTGTGACTGCCCCCATTCTGATTTTCTCCCCTTTATGCAAACTCTCTGCTGCCTATTTGCAGCCACGCCTCTACCCAGGAAACAATTTCTCCTCCTATTCTGTGTGCCTTAAGTTTCCTCAATAGCCTCTAATGTGGAAACTCTATCGAAAGCCCTACTGAAGTCCATATACTCAATATTATTTTCATTACCATGATCTACACCCTCTCAAACACCTTAGTGAAAAATGTTAGTAAATTCGTAAGACAGGAAAACGCCCTTTGTAAAACCGGGTTGAATTCATTAATCAATCTGTGCCTATCAAGATGGCAAACAAATTGCTTGGGCCCATTATTGATTCCAAAAATTTTTCCCCCACTATGGAGGTAAGGCTTATTGGTCTATAGTTCGAACCCAAGGGAAACCTGTTACCTGCCTTGTAAATAGGTATTACATTTGCCATTTTCACTTATCAGGCACTATGCCAGTTTGTAGTGATATGGTTAAAAAGATATGCAAAAGTTATGCTAAGTTCCCCTTTACATTCCTTTAACACCCTTGGAACAGTTCATCAGGCCCTGGGATTTATTGGGTTTTATTTTCCCTCTATTTGTCTGAGGACCAATGTCACTAGTTACCACAATCGTGCATAGTTTATTATCATCCTGTTCTACTAGTCTATTATTTCAGGAATATCGCTACATTTTCCTAGGTTAAAACTGAGAGGAAGCGGGTATTGAGAATTTTACACATATTCTTATCACTGTCAGTGATCTGACCAGAGTTACTCTTAAGTGGGCTAATCTTGCCCCTAATCTTACTTCTGAATAAGTGAAAAAACCCTCTTTTGGGTTTAGTCTTTGACCCCTTTTGCAACCTTAGCCTCATAATCCCTTTTTGCTTTTCTTATTCCTTTCTTTATTTCTCTCTTTAATTGAATATATTGATTTCTTAATAACTCCAGTCCCCTCTTTTGATCTACCTAAAATATGCCTTTCTTTTGACCAATGAAAATTTTTCTATCAATCATAATGGTGTACATTTGCCTTTGATGAGTTACAATAGTTTTCCTACTTCTAGAGCCTGGCCTTGGGCCAGGCTCGTCTGGTGCATAATTGGTCAACCAGGCTATTGCTGCCGGTGGCCCGCTGGTTCATGTATCCATCACAGCCTAGTACAATTCATAATTTCAGAATACGTTTATAATCGGCTTCAGACTTTCAACTTAGTTAAACTATTACTAAGTCAAAGTTCGTGTAGCGAATATCAAGTGCATTTTCCCTCCCTCACTTTCAAACAGATCTTTCCGGGAATTTGAATCCCGAAAGATAACTTTGAAAAAAGCCTCATTTGATCATTTTGAAATTTCATCTCTCGTTTTATCCTATCTAAATAAAGGTTGATTTTGTTAATGGAGTTTGTGGGGCAATTTCGTCACTTCTAATTTTTCAAAGTTGTTGTATCATTATACTTTATTACAATACATTACCTTGATCCAATGAATGGCTCTTGACCCTTGGAGCTGAACTTACCCCTCCCTTCTTTATGTTGAATCTGAATGTCTTCCAGTCCACAGGAACTATATGATTTTGTTTAGTGTTTTAACTGTTATTAATATAAATCATTAATGGCCAACTTTTTAATGAAATAGATGAAAGAATAATATAAAAAAGGCACAATACCGTGACTGGAACAATCCACAACCCGCACATAGGAGAGAGGAGCTTACGACGAGGTTTCGATCCATGTCACACTAACAGAAATGAGGGAGTATATATATTGGCAGCAGACAATGACAGGAACAAGAGAAGCAGAAGGAAAGGAAGAAGAGAGGTAGTGGTAGAGGTAATAATGGTAGTAGTGGAGACAAATACTAAGAAAAAGGAGCACTGCAAGGGAACTAGGGGTCCACAAGGGAGTTAAAGGGGGCCACAAGGGGGCTAGGGGTTCACAAGGGAGCTAGGGTCCACAAAAAGGAGCTAGGGTCCACAAGGGAGCTAGAGATTCACAATGCAGCTAGGGGGCCACAATGGAGCTAGGGATCAACAAGGAAGCTTAGGGCCCCAAAGGGAGCTAGGGGTTTACAACGGGCTAGGGGTCCCCAAAAGGGAGCTAGGGGGGTTTACCCAAAGGGGGAAGAGGTAAACAAGGGAGCTAGGGTTCACAAGGTAGCTAAGGTTTTACAAGGGAGCTAGAAGCCCACAAAGGAGCTCTAGTTCCACAAGGGAGCTAGAGCTCCATAAAAGGTTGATCACCACAAGGGAGCTAGAGCTCCAAAAGGAGCTAGAGCTTCAAAAAGGAGGTAGGAAACCCCCCAAAGAAGCTAGGGGCCCAGAAGGGAGCTATGGGATCTCAAGGGAGCTAGGAGCCCACAAGGGAGCTAGGGGTCCAAAAGGGGGCTAGGGGTTTACAAGGGGATAGGGGTCCACAACGGAGCTAAAGGGGGCCACAAGGAAGCAAGAGGTTCCAAGGGAGCAAGGGGGTCAAAAGGAGCTAGGGGTCCACAAGGGAGCTAGGGGGTTTTCAAGGGAGCTAGGGGTTCAAAAAAAGAGCTAGGAGCCCACAAGGGAGCTAGGGGTCCACAAGGGAGCTAGGGGGCCAAAGGGGGCAAGGAGCCCACAAGGGAACTGAGGGGTCCACAAGGGAGCTAGGGGTTTATAAGGGAGCCAATAGCCCCCAAGGGAGCTAGGGGTCCACAAGGGAGCTAGGAGCCCACAAGGGAGTAGGAGCCCACAAGAGAGCTAGGGGTCCACAAGGGAGCTAGGGGCTCTCAAGGGAGCTAGAGCTCCACAAGGGAACTAAGGGTCAACAAAGGAGTTAAAGGAGCCCACAAGGGGCCCCAGAGGTCCACAAGGAGCTAGGGGTTCACAAGGGAGCTAGGAGCCCAAAAAGGGAGCTAGGGGTCCAAAAGGAAGCTAAGGGGTTCACAATAAAGCTATGGTCCACAAGGGGGAAGGGGTCCATAAGGAAGCTAGGGTTTCACAAAGGGGGCTAGGGGTTCACAAGGGAGCTAGGAGCCCACAAGGGAGCTAGGGGTCCAAAAGGAAGCTAGGGGTTCACAAGGGAGCTAGGGGTCCACAAGGGAGCTAGGGGTCCACAAAAGAACTATGGGGCCACAAGAGAGCTTAGGGTCCCACATAGGGGCTAGAGGTTCACAAGGGACCAGGAGCCCACAAGGGAGCTAGGGGTCCACAAATGAGATAGGGGTCCACAAGGTAGCTAGGGGTCCAAAAAGGAATAGGGGTTCACAAGGGCGCAGGGGTTGAAAAGGGAGCTAGGAGCCCACAAGGGAGCTAGAGTTCACAAGGGGGTTAGGAGCCCCAAAGGAGCAAAGGGGTCCACAAGGGGGGCTGAGGTTCACAAGGGAGCTCGGAGCCCACAAGGGGGCAGAGCTCCACAAGGGAGTTTGGAGCCCACAAGGGAGTTAGAGCTAAACAAGGGAGATAGAGCTCCACAAGGGCTAGAGCTCCACAAGGGATCTAGAGCTCCACAAGGGAGCTAGGGGTCCACAAGGGAGTTAGGAGTCCAAAAGGGTGCTAGGGTTTACAAGGGAGCTAGGGGTCCACAAGGGAGCTAATGGTTTTACAATGGAGCTAGGAGTTCCAAGGGAGCTTTGGGGTCAACAAGGGAGCTTAGGGTCCAAAAGAAAGCTAGGGGGTTTACAAAAAAGCTAGGGGTCCACAAAGGAGTTAGGGGTCACAAGGGAGCTAGGAGCCCAGAAGGGAGCTAGAACTGTACAAGAGAGCTACAGCTCCACAAGGGAGCTAGAGCTCCACAAGGGAGCTAGGGGCCCACAAGGAAGCAAAAGCTTTTACAAGGGAGCTATAGCTTCACAAGGGAGCAGAGCTCCAAAGGGAGCTAGAGCTTCGCAAGGGAGCGAGAGCTCCACAAAGAGCTAGAGCTCCACAAGGGAGCTAGAGCTCAACAAGGGTGCTAGAGCTCCGCATGGGGGCTAGGAGTCCACAGGAGCTAGGGGTCCACAAGGGAGCTAGGGGTTCAAGAAAGAGCTAGGAGCCCAAAAGAGAGATAGGGGTCCACAAGGGAGCTAGGGGTCCACAAGGGAGCAAGGGGGCCCCAAGGGAGCTAGGGCTCCACAAGGGGCTAGGGTCCGTAAGGAAGCTAGGGGTCTACAATGGAGCAAGGGGTCCACAATGGAACTAAAGGGGCCACAAAGGAGCTTAGGGTCCACAAAGGGGGCTAGAGATTCACAAGTGAGCTATGAGCCCACGAGGGAGTTAGGGGTCCACAAATGAGCTATGGGGACACAAAGGAGCTAGGGGTCCACAAGGCAGCTAGGGGTCCACAAAAGGGGCTAGGGGTCCACAAAGAAGCAAAGGGGGTTTAAAAGGGATCTAGGAGCCCACAAGCCAGCTAGGGGTTCACAAAGGAGTTAGGAGCCCCAAGGGAGCTAGGGGTCCCCAAGGGAGCAGGGCTCCACCAAGCGGGCTAGGGGTCCACAAGGGAGCTAGGGGTCACAAGGGAGCTAGGGATTCACAAGGAAGCTAGAAGCCCCCAAAAAGGGGGCTAGGGGTTCACAAGGGAGCTAGGAGCGCACAAGGAGCTAGAGCTCCACAAGGGAGCTAGAGCCCACAAGGGAGCTAAAGCTCAACAAAGGGGGCTAGAGCTCCACAAAAGGGGGCTAGGAGCCCACAAGGGAGCTAGGGTCCACAAGGGAGCAAGGGGTCCACAAAGGGGGCTAGGGGACCACCCCAAAAAAAACTAGGAGCCAACAAAGGGGCTAGGGGTCTACAAGGGAGCTGGGGGTCTACAAGAGAGCTACGGGTCCACAAAAGAGCAATGGGTTAACAAGGGAGCTAGGGGGCCCACAAAAGAGCTAGGGGTCCACAAGGAGCGAGGGGTTAACAAGGAGCTATGGGTCCACAGAGGGGCTAGGGTTCGCAAGGGAGCTAGGGTCCACAAGGGAGCTAGGGGTTCACAATGGAGCTGGGGGTTTCAAAAGGGGAGGTAAGAGCCGACAAGGGAGCTAGGGTCCACAAGGGGCTAGGGGTCTAAAAGGGAGCTACGAGCCCAAATGGAGCTGGGAGTCCTCAAGGGAGCTAGGAGCCCACAAGAGAGCAAGAGCTCCACAAGGGAGCTAGGGGTCTACAAGGGAGCTAGGAGCCCACAAGGGACCCAGGGGTCCACACGGGAGCTAGGGGTTCAAAAGGAGCTAGGAGCCCACAAGGAAGCTAGGGTCCAAAAAGGAGCTGGGGGCACAAGGGAGCTAAGGGTGCACAAGGGAGCTAGGAGTCCGTAAGGAAGCTAGGGGTCTACAATGGAGCAAGGGGTCCAAAAATGGAACTAGGGTCCACAAAGGACTTAGGGTCCACAAGGGAGCTAGAGATTCACAAGTGAGCTATGAGCCCACGGGGGAAAGTTAGGGGTCCACAAATGAGCTATGGGGACACAAAGGAGCTAGGGGTCCACAAGGCAGCTAGGGGTCCCAAAAAGGGAGCTAGGGGTCCACAAAGGAGCTAGGGGTTAAAAAGGGAAACTAGGAGCCCACAAGCGAGCTAGGGGTTCACAAAGGAGTTAGGAGCCCACAAAAGGAGCTAGGGTCCACAAGGAGCTAGGGGTTCAAAAGGGGAGCTAGGACCCCAAAAAGGGGAGCTAGAGATCTAAAGGGACCTAGAGCTCCAAAAGGGAGCTAGAGTTCACAAGGGAGCTGGAGCTCTCAAGAGAGCTAGAGCTCCACAAGGGAGCTAGGACCCCCACAAGGGAGCTAGGGGTCCACTAGGGAGCTAGGGGTCCACAAGGGAGCTAGGGTTCACAAGGGAGCTAGGGGTTCCAAAAGAGCTATTAGCCCACAAGAAAGATAGGGGTCCCAAGGGAGCTAGGTTCGCAAGGGATCTAGGGATTCACAAAAGAAGCTAGAAGCCCAAAAGGGAGCTAGGGGTTTCAAAAAGAGCTAGGACCCAAAAGGGAGCTTGAGCTCCAAAAGGGGAGCTAGAGCCCCAAAAGGGGAGCTAGAGCTCCATAAGGGAGTGAGCTACACGGGGACTAGGCCCACAACAAGCTAGAGCTCAACAAGGGAGCAAGCCCCAAAAGGTAGCTAGCAGCCCAAAAGCGAGCTGGAACAGGGAGCAGGGGTCCACAAGGGGCTATTTTGCAAAGGGAACAGGAGCCCAAAAGGGGAGCTGGGGGTCCACAAAAGACAGGGGTCTACAAGAGCTGGGTCCACAAAGGGCAAGGGGTTCACAAGGGAGCTAGGGGGTCACAAAGGAGCTAGGGCCCAAAAGGAGTGGGGGCTAACAAGGGAGCTTGGGTCCCAGAGGAGCTAGGGTTCACAAGGGGGCTGGGGGTCTGGAAGGGGCGGGGTTCACAAGGGAGCGGGGGTTCAAAAGGAGCTAGGAGCCCACGGGGGAGCTAGGGCCCAAAAAGGGGCTAGGGGTCCAAAGGGTAGACCCCCAAGGGGAGGGGGGTCCACAAGAGAGTTGGGGTTCACAAATGACTAGAAGCCCAAAAAGGAGTTAGGGGTCCACAATGGGCAAACCCCCAAAGGGGAGCTAGGAATCTCAAGGGGAGTAGGAGCCCTCAAGAGAACAAGATTCCCACAAGGGGGAGCTGGGGGGTCCAAAAGGGAGCTAGGACCCCAAGGAAGCTGGGGGCCCAAAAAAGGAGCTGGGGGTTTTCACAAGGGAGCTAAGGGGTGCCAAGGGACTAGGTTAATAAGGAAGCGGGGGTAAAAGGGGCTAGGGCCACAAGGACTAGGGGGTCCACAAAGGAGCTTAGGGTCCAAAGGACTAGAGGTTCCAAGTGAGCAGGAGCCCCAAGGGATTGGGGTCCACAATGAGTGGGGCCCAAAAGGAGCTAGGGGGTTCAAAAGGGAGCAGGACCCACAAGCGGCAAAGGGTTCAAAAGGGATTAGGAGCCCAAAGGGGAGCTGGGGGTCCAAAAGGGAGCTGGGGGTTCAAAAGGGGAGCTTGGAGCCCAAAAGGGGAGCAAAGCCCAAAAGGGGACTAGGAGCCTAAAAGGGAGCTAGAATCAAAAAGGGCCCTAAAGCTCCACAAGGGAAGAGCTCCACAAGAGAGCACACTCCACAAGAGAGCTGAGCCCACAAGGATTTAGGACCCCAAAAGGGGAGCTGGGGGCCCCACTAGAGAGCTAGGGGTCCCAAGGGAGCAAGGTTCAAAAGGGGAGAAGGGGTTCAAAAGGGGAGCTAGGGGTTCACAAAGAGCTAGTAAAACAAAAGGGGAGTAGTGGCAACAGGGAGATAGGGGTCAACAATTGAGCTAGGACCCCACAAGGGAGCAAAGGGGTTCTCAAAGCACGGTTTCAAAAGGGGCAAGCGGGCCACGGGGAGCTAGAGCTCAATAAGGGGCTAGGGGCCCAAAAAAAGGAGCAGAGGTCGACAAGGCTGGGGGTTCCAAAAGAGCTGGGATTCTAAAGGGAAAGCGAGGAAGCCCCCAAGGGAGCGGGGGTTTTCACAAGGAGCTAGGAGCCAAAAAGGGAGCAAGGCCTAAAAGGGGAGCAGGGGTTCAAAAGGGGAGCTAGGTGCCCACAAGGAGCTAGGACCCCAAAAGGGGACTAAAATTTCCCACAACGGAGTAGGAGCCCACATGAAAGAGAGCCCACAAGGGAGCTAGAGCTCCAAAGGGGGGGAGAGCCCCACAAGGGAGATAGGAGCCCAAAAGAGCGGGGGTCAACAAGGTTGCTGGGGGATCAAAAGGAGCTGGGAGCCACGGGGAGTGGGGGGTTCACGGGGAGCTAGGGGTCACATCGAGCCAGAGGCCCCAAAAGGGAGCTGGGGGGGTCACAAGGGAGCAGGGGTCCCACAAGGGGAGCGGGGGTTAAAAAGGGGAAAGCTAGGGGTCCACAGGAGCTAGGGTTCAAAAGGGGAGTAGGGCCCCAAAAGGGAGCGGGGGCCCCGCAAGGGTGGGTGTCCACAAGGGAGCAGGACCCAACAAGAACAGGGGCCAAAGAACTTGGGTTTTACAAGCGAGCTAGAGCCCACGGGGGAGAGGGGCCCAAAAGGGGAGCTAAGACCCCAAAAGACACTAAGGGCCAGAAGGAGCTAAGGCCCACAAGGGCCTAGACTCCACAAGGGGCTGGGACCCACAAGGGCCCCAGGGTCCCAAAAGGGGCTGGGGGTTCACAAGGGAGTAAGAGCCCACAAGAATAGGCCCAAAAAGGGGTGGGGTTTCACAAGGGGAGTGGGGGCCCCACAAGGAAGCTGGGGTCCAAAGGGAACAAGGGGTCTAAAAGGGGAGCTAGGGGCCCAAAAAAAGGGAGCAGGGTCCGAATGGAACTATGGGTTCACAAAGGAGCTTAGGTCCACAAAGAACAAAAGGGTCAAAAAGGGAGCAGGAGCCCACAAGGGAGCTAGGAGTCCAAAAAGGACTGGGGGTCCCCAAAGGAGAGGGGTCCACATAGTAGTAGGGGCCCCCAAAAAGGAGCTAGGGGTTAAAAAGGGAAAGCTGGGGGTTTCAAAAGGGAGCCTGACCCCCAAAAGGGAGAGGGGTTCAAAAGGGGAGTTGGGCTCAAAAGGGGAGCTGGGGCCCAAAAAGGGACCGGGATTCAAAAGGAGCTTGGAGCCCAGGGGGAGCAAGGCCCACAAGGGAGCTAGGGCCCAAAAGGGGACTCCTTTTGTGGAGCTTTTGTCCCCACAAAGGAGCTAGAGCTAGAGTTTAGAGTCCACAAGTTAGCTAAGCCCAAAAGTGGGGAAAGGCTCCAAAGGGAGCTGGGAGTCCCAAAGGAGCTAGAACTCCACAAAGGGAGCTAGGGTCCACAAGGGAGCTAGGGGTCCCAAAGGGAAAGCTATTTGTCCACAAAGGGCTAGGCTTTAAAGAAGGAGCTAGGAGCCCAAAAGGGAACTAGGGGTTCACAAGAGAGCTGGGACCCACAAGGGAGCTAGAGGCAACTGGGGACTGGGGGTTCAAAAAGGGACTGGGGCCCCACAAGGGAGATAGAGCCCCAAATAGGGACTAGAGGCAAAAGAGAGCTAGGACACAAAAGGGAGCTTGACTCCACAAGTGATCAGAGCCCACAAGGGGCTAGAGCCCCAAAAAGGAGTTAGAGGCCACAAGAGAGCTGAGGTCCACAAGGGAATAGAGCCTATAGGGGGCTAGAGCCCAAAAGGGAACTAGGGGGCCCAAAGGGGGGCTAGGGGCCCAAAAGGCCAAGCCCCAAAGGGGGAGATAGGCTTACAAGAGAACTGGGGGGTTCAAAGGGAGTAAAGCAGACAAGGGAGCAGGGTTCACAAGAGAGCTGGGATCCAAAATGGAGCCAAGGTCCCCAAAAGAGCTAGGTGGGCACAAGGGGCTAGGGGTCCCCAATGGAGCTAGGGGTCCACAAAGGAGCTAGGGTTCACAAGGGACCTAAGAGCCCACAAGGAAGCCAGAGCTTTACAAGAGAGCTAGAGCTCCACAAGGGAGCTAGAGCTACACAAGGGAGAGCTCTACAAGGGAGCTTGAGCTTCACAAGGGAGCTAGAGCTCCACAATAGAGCTAGAGCTCCACAAGGGAGATAGGAACCAAAAGGGAGCTAGAGCTCCACAAGGGAGATGGAGCTCCAAAAAGGAGCTAGAGCTCCACAAGGGACCAAGAGCTCCACAAGAGAGCTGGATCTCCACAAGGGAGCTAGAGCTCCAATAGGGAGATAGGGTTCACAAGGGAGCTAGGAGCCCACAAGGGAGCTAGAACTCCACAAGGAGCTACAGCTCCACAAGGGACCTAGAGCTGCAAAAGGGATCTACAGCTCCACAAGGGAGCTAGAGCTCCACAAGGGAGATAGAGCTCCACAAGAGAGTTAGAATTCCACAAGGGAGCTAGGAGCCCACAAGGGAGCTAGGAGCCCACAAGGGAGCCAGACCTCCTCAAGGGAGTAGGAGCCAACAAGTGAGCTAGGAACCCACAAGGGAGCAGGGAGCCCACAAGGGAGCTAGGAGCCCACAAGGGAGCTAGAAGCCCACAATGGAGCTAGAGCTCCGCAAGTGAGCTAGGAGCCCACAAGGTAGCTAGGAGCCCACAGGGGAGCTAGGAGCCCACAAGGGAGCTAGGAGCCAACAATGGAGCTAGAGCTCCTCAAGGGGTCTAGAGCTCCTCAATGGAGCTTGGAGCCCACAATGAAGCAAGGGGTGTAAAAGGGAGCTAGAGTTCCACAAGGGAGCTAGGGATGAACAGGGGAGCTAGAGGTCCACAAAGGAGCTAGGAGTTCACAAGGGAGCTAGGGGTCCACAAGCGAGCTAGGGGTCCACAAGCGAGCTAGAGGTTCACAAGGGATCTAGGAGCCCACAAGGGGGGCAGGCATCTACAAGGGAGCTAAGGGTCCTCAAGGAAGCTAAGGGTTCACACAGGAGCTAGTGGTCTACAAGGGAGCTAGGAGCCCACAAGAGAGCTAGGGGGTCCACAAGGGAGTAAGGGGTTCACAAGGGAGCTAGGAGCCTACAAGTGAGCTAGAGCTCCACAAGGGAGCCAGAGCTCCACAAATGAGCTAGAGCTCCATAAGGGAGCTAGGGGTCCACAAGGTACATAGGGGCTCACAAGGGAGCTAGGAGCCCACACGGGAGATAGGAGCCCTCAAGGAGGGGTGCAGGGTTCCCGCTCGCGGAGCAAAAAAATATTCGAAAATATATGAAAACTGAGTTATTGTTACCAAAAAATAGCTGAACTTTCTGGCTACACGCTGGTATAATTATTATCCTTGTACCATGTTTCTAAAAGGAATTACAGCCATTTATAACAGGCATGGTGACAGCGCTGACGCGACATATTGCGTAAGAAGCGCTGACTCAGCTTTGTTGACGTTTTTGTTACGTTTTTCCCCGTGTTATTTTTATCGTTTTCGTATATCTTTTGTGTAAAATATAATACAAATTCACCATCTGAGATCATTCCCGAGTGGACGGAGCTAATATGGTCACGGCACCAATCGGGAACCCCTGGGAATAGTGCACAAAATGGCTGACACCTCCAGCCAACAAAATATTCCATACCCATGCTAATATCAATTATAAGTCTTATTTATCTATCACAATTGATCTATTATGATATAATGCAATATAATAATAGCATATAAACATAAAAAGTACACCTTAAAAAAATATATATAGCATAATATGACGCCCCGAGGAAAAAATTTCTATCGATATTTCCCCTGAAGGTGAAGAGAGGGTCCGACCTCTCTCATCAGTGATGACAGAAAACGGATTTACAATGGTTAACTGTAATAAACACTCGTAGGTCACGCAAAAAGTGTAAAATAAAGCGAATTTTTCGGGGAAAAAAATTATTTCCCGGGCAGCGGGGGTGCCGCGCGCTTCGGCCTATATCTCGAAAGTAAGTGATTTACCTCTTTAGGGGGAATGCATCCTTATTTATGAATGAATTGACTTGATTTTCACAACAAACATAGAAGAATGATTGCTTTACAATGTACCGTGTTCCTTTCTGAAGTATCCCAAATATTTTCAGATTTGTGTGGCAACAAGACCGACATCTTCCAAAATGTCAAAAAAGTTATGAAACTTTATTTTTTTTTAGCATGAAGATAAGAGTTATTAATAATTTTAATCTGCAAAATGATGGAATTAGAAGTGTTCTATCAGCAGAAAGAGTCAAAACCACTTTTCCAAGTACCACTAAGTACAGGTCCCCTGCCAAATGTAATTTTTCGTAAATTTTGCATATTTCATTTCCTTTTTGGCCGATATTTTTGAAACTTCAGCAGAGCATACTCGATATAAGCTTCTAATAGTACACCAAAATGAATGTAATCGGTTCATAAATAAAGACGTCGAATATTTCATAGCTATGCCCTGAGCTTTAGATCCACAAGAGAACTAGGGGTCCACAAGGGAGCTAGGAGCCAACAAGGGAGCTATGGGTCCACAAGTGAGCTATGGGTCCACAAGGGAGCTAGGAGCCTACAAGGCAGCTAGAGCTGTAAAAGGGAGCTAGAGCTCCACCACGAAGGTAGGGGTCCACAAGGGAGCTTTGGGTTCAAAAGGGAGCTAGGAGCACACAAGGGAGATAGGAGCCCAAAAGGGAGCTAGAGCTCCACAAGGGAGCTAGGAGCCCACAACGGAGCTAGAGCTTCACAAGGAAGGTAGGAGCCCACAAGGGAGCTAGGAGCCCAGAAAGGAGCTAGAAGCCCCCAAATGAGCTAGAGCTCTACAAGGGAGCTAGGAGCCCACAAGGGAGCTACGAGCCCACAAGGGAACTAGGAACCCACAAGGGAGCTAGGAGCCCACAAGGGAGCTGGGAGCCTACAAGGGAGCTAGGAGCCCACAAAGGAGCTAGGGATCCACAAGGAAGCTAGAGGTCCAAAAGAGAGCTATTGGGCCACAAGGGAGCTATGGGTCCCCAAGGGAGCTAGGGGTCCAATAGGGAGCTAGGGATCCACAAGGGAGCTAGGGGCCCATAAGGGAGCTAGGGGTCCACAAGGGAGCTAGGGTCAACAAGGGACCTAGAGGTCCACAAGTGAGCTATGGGTCCATATTGGAGCTAGGGCTTCCCAAGGGAGCTAGGTGTTCACAAGGGAGCTGGGAGTATGTACAGGATCTCTGGGTTAACAAGGGAGCTAGAAGGCCACAAGGGAGCTAGGGGTCCACAAGGAAGCTAGGGGTCAACAAGGGAGCTAGGGATCCACAAGGGAGCTAGGGGTCCACAAAGGAGCAACAGGTCCAAAGGGAGCAAAAGGGGTCCACAAGGGAGCTGGGGCCCCCAGGAAGTGGGCCACAAGGGGCTAGGGTTCACAAGGGAGCTAG
>NC_069402.1:1308982-1362818 GCF_026875155.1 Cherax quadricarinatus | reverse complement strand
TTTTAAAAATACTGGGGGATTAAAAAATCAAAAAATTGGTAAAAGATTTTTACGCATTTTAACGATTTGAGCATTTAGAACACTTTTCGACAACCATTTTTTAGAAATTCATGCATTTTCAAACATTTTTTTGTCGGAATTACTGTTTGAATTGAATTTTCGCTTAAAGTAACTTAATATGACATTTTTTGTGTAATATTGTGTCAATACATAATTCGAGTGTGAAAATCCATGTATTTTAGCTAAAAAATCAGGTTTGTCTGAATAGAGTTCTAAATGCTCCAAACCGTCGAAATATGCAGTAAAACATAATTTTACCAGATTTTTCCATTTTTTAAATGATTTCAGTGTTTTTTAAAGATATATGAAATATTGAAAATTATTCTTTAATTTCTTCAAAATTTTATGGGCTTTTTCAAAAATATGTAATATACTTTGAAATGTTGAAAAATGCTCGAAAATATCAATTCAATCAGTATATATTTTTTAAAAATAACAAGCATTGAAAATCTAAAAATATGGTAAAATGATTTTTACTGCATATTTCTACGATTTGGAGCATTTAGAACACTTTTCGGACAACAGATTTTTTATAAAAATTCATGTTGAATTTCAAAACTTTATTATCAGAATTACTGATGGAATTGAATTTTATGCTGAAAGTAACTTAGCTAAAATATGTATTGACAAAATATTACACAACAATGTCATATTTAAGTTCCTTTCTGCATAAAATTATATTCCATCAGTAATTCAGATAAAAAGTTTGAAAATCCATGAATTTTAGCTAACAAAACATGTTTGTCTGAACAGTGTTCTAAATGCTCTAAATCGTCGAAATATGTAGTAAAACATCATTTTACCATATTTTTCGTTTTTTTCAAGGCTTCAGGTATTTTAAAAAAAATATATGCTGATGAAATTGAAATTTTCGAGAAATTTTCAACATTTTAAAAGTATATTAAAATTTTTTCAAGAAACCCATAAAATTTCGATGAAATTCACAACTAATTTTGAATATATCATATATTTTTTAAAAATGCCTGAAGCACTGAAAAAAAATCGAAAAATATGGTAAAATATTTAAGTTCCTTTCTGCATAAAATTATATTCCATCAGTAATTCAGATAAAAAGTTTGAAAATCCATGAATTTTAGCTAACAAAACATGTTTGTCTGAACAGTGTTCTAAATGCTCTAAATCGTCGAAATATGCAGTAAAACATCATATTACCATATTTTTCGTTTTTTTCAAGGCTTCGGGTATTTTTAAAAAAATATATGCTGATGAAATTGAAATTTTCGAGAAATTTTCAACATTTTAAAAGTATATTAAAATTTTTTCAAGAAACCCATAAAATTTCGATGAAATTCACAACTAATTTTGAATATATCATATATTTTTTAAAAATGCCTGAAGCATTGAAAAAAAATCGAAAAATATGGTAAAATGATGTTTTACTGCATATTTCGAGGCTTTGAGCATTTAGAACACTTTTCAGAAAATCTGATTTTTTAGCTGAAATTCGTGGATTTTTCAATCTTTTTTTTATCAGAATTACTGCTGGAATTGAATTTTAAGCTGAAAGTAACTTAAATATGACATTAAAAATACCTGAAGCATTGAAAAAAATAGAAAAATTTGGTAAAATGATGTTTTACTGCATATTTCGACGATTTAGAGAATTTAGAACACTTTTCAGACAATACTGATATTTTTCCTAAAATTCATGGATTTTCACAGTTGAATTATGTATTGACTCAATACTACACGAAAATGTCATATTTTAGTTACTTTCAGCATAAAATTCAATTCCATCAGTAATTCTAATAAAAAAGTTTGAAAATCCATTAATTTTAGCTAAAATCTCAGGTTTGTCTGAAAAGTGTTCTAAATGCTCTAAATCGTCGAAATATGCAGCAAAACATCATTTTTCCATATTTTTCGTTTTTTCAATGCTTCAGGTATTTTTAAAAAAATATATGAAATATTAAAAGTTTTTTTTTTAATTTCTTCGAAATTTTATAGGCTTTTTGAAAAAAATGTAATATACTTGAAAATGTTGAAAATGCTCGAAAATTTCAATTCCCTCAGTAATTCTGATCAAAAAACATTGAAAATCCATGAATTTTAGCTAAAAAATCAGGTTTGTCTGAATAATGTTCAAAATCCTCCAAATCGTCGAAATATGGAGTAAAAAGCATTTTACCATATTTCTCGATTTTTTCAATGCTTCAGGTATTTTTGAAAAATATACATTGATGGCATTGATATTCTTGAGCATTTTTCAACATTTGAAAGTATATTGCATACTTTTCAAAAAAGAAACAAAATTTTGAAGAAATTCAAAAATAATTTTAAATATTTCATATATTTTTTAAAAATACCTGAAGCATTGAAAGAAAATAGAAAAATTATGGAAAAATTATGTTTTACTGCATATTTCCACGATTTAGAGCATTTAGAACACTTTTCAGACAAACCTGATTTTTTTGCTAAAATTCATGGATTTTCAACGTTTTTTATCAGAATTAGTGATGGAATTAAAATTTTCGAGCATTTTCAACATCTTAAAGTATATTACATATTTTTCAAAAAGCCCATAAAATTTCGAAGGAATTCACAAATAATTTTGAATATTTCATATATTTTTTAAAAACACCGAAATCGAAAAATATGGTAAAATTATGTTTTACTGCATATTTCGACGATTTGTAGCATTTAGAACACTTTTCGCACAAACATGATTTTTTAGCTAAAATACATGGATTTTCACACTTGAAATATGTATTCACACAATACTACACAAAAATGTCATATTTAAGTTACTTTCAGCATAAAATTCAATTCCATCAGTAATTCTGTTAAAAAAGTTTGAAAATCCATTAATTTTAGCTAAAATCTCAGGTTTGTCTGAAAAGTGTTCTAAACGCTCTAAATCGTCGAAATATGGTTCAGGTATTTTTAAAAAAAATATATGAAATGTTCAAAATTATTTTTTAATTTCTTCGAAATTTTATGGGCTTTTTGAAAAAAAATGTAATATACTTTAAAATGTTGAAAATGCTCGAAAATTTCAACTCCATCAGTAATTCTTTATCAGAATTAACATATGCCTCACTAACATATGCCTCGCCCATTCTTCACTCATATAAACATAATAAAATATTAAAAAAAAAAATAAATAACGGTGGCAGTGAATATTACTATTCTACTCAAACACAGTTTATTATTAAGTCCTTGTACAACAATATATTTGTGAACACGAGAACATTATTGTGGTTTAGATAAATGGGATGGTATGTATAAGCAGTGAGACAGGGAACACAATCACTTGACATAATTGAATGTACTTACAATTTATTGTTCAGAGGGCAGTTCATCACGTTTCTAAGCCACAGGTCCCAAGAATTACACAGCAACGAGTACTGCGCCAAGCAGTAGTACTCTGTCGCCAATGCCTCCAACAGTCTCCTCCAGAGGACTTCAGCAGTCTCCTCCCGCGCCCAGCACCCCAGGCAGAGCTCCTCTCGAAGTTCTTGCTAAGGAGCTCTGCACCCAGCAGCAGCTCGCTCGTATGTCTCTGCTCAGGGAAGCTCTGCAAACCCCAGGCAGCGCTCCGCTCGAATCTCTGATCATGCTCTTCTTGGGCTTTTTTGGTGGTCCAAGCACCCTCCACAACCACGTTGTACGACCTGACGACCCTAGGTCTGAAGCCCGTCAAGAACAAAAGACCTAAGACGTGGGCCGTGGCCTACAGGACGTTTGCAAGGCAAGGTGTGACCATATAATTGTTTAATTAGGTCTCCAAGTGAACACACACAGCTGTGAACGCACTTAATCACTTCCCCTTTCTCGCCCATATTTAAAATATCTGAGATACTAGGACAAGTTGTCCTAGTTATTAGATTATTTTAATCCTAATCCCTTATATCTATTACATACAAGACAAATTATACATAATACAAAATTATTCCTCTACATATATTTCCCTACACCTTTTCATCTTTCCACAAGGCAGCATAATCGAGTACACCTGGCAGTTGGCCAGACATAACAGTTGCTCTATGAGTGCAAAGACTCCTTACCGTATTTCTCCTTAAAACTAATTATCGGCTCCAGAAATTGCACTATGCCAATGCTAGTCAACATCGAACGTTAATCCATTGGGCCAAACCTCTCTTGGCTTCTTTGGCGTGGAAAATGCTCCCCTACGGGTTTGCATTCTTTCAAGTAACTGCAACGGACCACTTCACGACCAATAAGGTCGCATTTTTCGGCACACTTCACATGCAAACTACAACATATGAAAATCGAGACAGGCCAGGGCATTCGCAGCTAAGACCCTCCTTTCCTACGCCACTACTAGGATTCACTGGCTCGAAACAAGGCGGCCATAATCACTGGGACCGTTTTCAAGGTCACCTTATTTCACACAGGTAACACTAACACGTTGGCAAGTCTAAGTTAGGCTAGGGGGACATCTCTCAATCCTAATTGCTCTCATGGCTGGCAGGGATTCCCCGCATACCCTGTGCACAGGTCGACCAGCAAGGCAGGACACACCTCCTTACCCACCCTTGAAAGCCAGGTTGGTCCCAGCAGCTGGGTAGTCCATCTCCGCGGCTCACGTCCTTCACTCTCCGGAGGATGGCAACTCCTTATTGTAGATTCTCTGTCCTTGCACACCCAGACAGAATCCCTCACACACCACATGTATTTTTTTTTACAGCATCACCGCCATCTCCTCTTGTAGCTAGGCGCATCGCAGCATCACAGCACGGCCACAGCATATCCATATCACAGCACGCCGTTATCACCGCAGCACATAGCACGGCACAGCATTGCAGCACGGCTACAGATTCTGCAGCATCACAGCAGCCGGACAGCGCTGTAGCAGGCTATGGTCAGTGTCGAGGTGAGGTAGTGGTCACTTCAGGTCATCAACAGCAGGTTGCGGTCACCCATCCCTGGCAACTGCGGGGTAACTGGCGGTCCGCAGGCAATGTCAAAAGACGGCTGGTGTTGGACGCTGACAGACCCACTACACTGGATGACAGACCAGGGCAGACTAACATCTACTGGGGCACATCAACTGGGTTGACTGGGCATATCAGCTGGGATGACTGGGCAAGTCAGGTGGACAAGCAATCATAGGCAACTCTTCAATAGGTGCAGTTGTGGTTGAGTCTTCCAGGCGGGCTGGGTGTCTCTCATTCCTCTGTAAATAATAATTCGGCAGTAATTGCTTCCCCCAAAAGTCTCACCCACTTACTAATATTCTCAACCATTTATCTTAAACGACACAACAGCTCTGGTGGCATGTGGTTTAACCACTCTCGTTACCATGGTGAGGGCCTGGGTTCGATTCCCAGCCAGAGTAGATAAATTGGAAGTGTTTCTTTCCACCTGTTGTCATGTTCACCATCAGTAAAATGGGTACCTGGTGTTAGTCGAACTTTTTGGGTGTGGGTCGGCATCCTGGGACACTGACCTAAGGAGGCCTGGATCACAGACTGGGCCGCGGGGGGTTGACCCCGGAAACTCTCTCCAGATAACTCCACCAAATTTTATAATCAAACAACACAATTACTCGACCCACCTTCAAAAAGGGACAGTTGAGGGTTTTTTAACCTTTAAGGATTGTAATATCATACAGATATTCAACTTTAGGTTTACACCACACAAGAAAAAAAAATTGGGTTAGCAAATGGTAGCATAACATGTATAACGAGCACGTCAAAAATAAGGCTCATGGATAATAACTCGTTGTGGTTAGAGTTAAAAGATCCAGGTAACAGCCATATTTTGCATCCGTGAGCGTTATAGTTGACAGTAGTGATCTTGGTTACGTACATGCTGGAGGAGTGAGTGATGATGGTGGAGGTGGCTGAGTTGTAATAGATTGAAGTAATTTTGTAGTGGTAGCTTGTATCTTTGAAAATTGCTGTCATACGTTGGTGGTTGCTAGTAGGTTCTTTTCTTTGCAGCTTTTGTGTTTTCTTCACAATATTCTCTTCGTGTAGCGACATTTTGTTGCCAGTGTATGGTGGTCGTTACTTTTCCAGTTTTAGCACGATGGTTGTGGTGGAGTAGCAGCGGTGGCAGGATACTGAAGGTGTGTCCTCACTACACATGTAGTGACAGAGAACTTCTTGTCTGTTATGGGACATTGCTTTGGTGGTGTGATGGTAAGAATAACAGTTCAGCAGTGTTGGATGGTATGATAACTACTCTGCTTCGATGTAGGCAGGACTGATGAAGTTGTTGTAAACTGCATGACCTTCTGTCAGAGCAGTGGCAGACATGTTAACGTCGGTGGAAGGTGACTTGAGCATGGACGATGCATTCGGGATTTGTGATGCAGTTCAACAGTAGCCATGTATTTTGCACGTCTCGATGGATTGTCTGAGTTTCTGCAGGTTGATTGTGACGTCAGAATCTTAGCCAGTTTTTTAAGAATACTGATTTCCTGGCCCTGAGGGCAGGAGATGACATAACACGTAAACCCTAGAGCGGTAGTGTAGTGGTTGGCATCATGTTAGTGATTAGCTTCTCTGCTTCAGACTATCATCGTGTCACACAAACAATGAATGCTTCTTTAGGGACAAATATGGTGTTTGGATTTAACTTGCAGTGGCTCCTTGAACAACAGTTGCAAGAGCATCTTCGTTGAATCATCAACGGTACCATTTGTTGAACGATTTGCGTTAGCTCTCATCGTGCAATGTAGGTGAAGACGATGCTGGTTAAAATTCCCCTCCCCAACGGGGATTCGTATGGGAGAAGGACAGAGTAGGGGAAGACTTCACCCAGCTACAAGAGTGCAGAGGCCAACTGTCTGCCCAAGGGCAGGCAGCCAGATACGCACCAAGTCCTGGAGCAGGATTGAAGAGTTCCTCTTCTCTTGCCTGTTTTTTTTTTTAGTTGCTGAGTATCGAGGATTGATCCTCCCAACCGGGAGAGGTACGTCTTTCCAGTGCTTCCAGAAGCCAGTCGATGAGTGAATGTCTATTAAAATATCTTAATATTAATAAAAATACTAAATATTTTATAAATAAAAAAAGTGTGCCAAAAATAAATTGTAAACTTACATATTAGTCAGAGAGCAGTTATCACAGGATCCTAAGCCCACAGGTCTAAAGTAATTACACAGCACGAGTAATGCGCCAAGCAAGTTACTCGACCATCCTCCAAACAGTCTCCTCAGAGACTTCTGCAGCCTTCATCGAGGCCTGCACCCCAGCGCAGCTCCGCTCGAAAGTCTCTGATCAGGAGTCTGAACCCTGCAGCAGCTCCGCTCGAAGTCTTCTGCTAGGAGCTCCTGCACCCCAGGCAGCAGCTCCGATCGAATCTCCTGATCATGCTCTTCTTGCGGCTTTTTTGGTGGTCAAGCACCCTCACAACCACGGAGTTACGACCGAGCACTAGATCTGAAGCCAGTCCAAGTACAAAAGACCTCAGGACATTGAGGCGTGGCTACAGACGTTTGCACAAGGGCAAGGTGTGGGTGACATTTAATTGGTTTTAAATTAGGTCTCCCAAGAGACCACTAAAGCCCCAGCTGAACTACATCACATCCCCTTTCTAGCCCAATTTTAAAATTTCTGAGAACTAGGACATTTGTCCTAGTTTTTGGATTATTTTAACCTAATCCCTTAAATCTATTACTAATACAAAGACAAATTATACATAATACAAAATTATCAAACTACATATATTTCCCTCAACCCTTCTCATCTACCACAAGGCAGCATAATCAGTACACTGGCAGTTGGCAGCATAACAGTTTGCTCTCTGGTGCAAAGCCTCCTTTCCCGTCATTTCTCCTTAAAATAACTAAATATCGGGCTCAGTGCTTCTCTACTTTTACTAGAAATGCACTAGCCAATTATGCTATTCACCCTCGGCACGTTATCATTGGGGCCAAACTCTCTAGGCTTCTTTGGAGTGGGGAAAAAAACTGCTCCAATCGGTGTTGATTCTTCAAGTAACTGCAACTGGACACTTCACGACCACACAAGGTCGCATTTCGGCATCACTTCACATGCACCACTACTACATCTGAAAATCGAGTAAGGGCGGCATCGCAGTAAGACCCTCCATTATCCTTGCCACTTACTAGGGATTCACTGGCTCAGAAAACAAGGCGGCCATAATCACTAGGACCGTTTTCAAGGTCACCTTCATTTTCACACAGTTAACACTAACAACTTCTGGCAAGTCAAAGTAGGCTGGGGGACATCTCTCACTCTAATTGTTCTAATGGCTGGCAGGGCATCCCGCATACCTGATTGCACAGGTCGACAGCAAGGAGGGAATCACCTCCATACCGCCCTTGAAAGCATGCTGGTCCCAGCAGCTGGGAGTCCATCTCCGCGGCTCACGTCCTTCCATATCTCGAGGATGGCAAAATCCTTCATAGTAGATTCTCCTGTCCTGGCAACACAGCCAGAATCCCTCACACACCACTGCAGGCATCACCCGGCCATCTCCTCTTGAGCTAGGCAAAGCAGCGCAGCATCACAGCACGGGCACAGCATATCCTCATCCAGCACGGCCGTATCACAGCAGCACATAGCACGGCCCAGCATTGCAGCACTGCTACAGCATCTCAGGCCACGGCCCACAGCATAGCAGCACGGCTTCGCATCTTCAGCAGCTTCAAGCAGCCGGACATAAGCTGTTGCAGGCTGTGGTCAGTTGCTCGAGGTGAGGTGAGGTCACTTCAGGTCATCAAAACACAGGTGCGGTCACCCATCCCTGGCAACTGCGGGGTATGGCGGTCCGCAGGCAATGGTCACAGAGGCTGGGTGGACGCAGACAGGACCCACACTACACTGGTTGACAGAAGGGGCAGCAATAAATCTACTTAGGGCACATCAACTGAGGTGACTGGGAATATCAGCTGGGTGACTGGGCACGCAGGTGGACGCCAATATAGGCACTCTTTCAATGGTGACAGTTGGTGGGTGGAGTTCTTCCAGGCGGCTGGTGAATTCTCATTCCTTGTAAATATTCAATTTCGGCCTGTAATTGCTTCCCAAAGTCTCACCCAAATACTTATATTCTCACCATTTATCTTAAACCAACAACCAGCTCGGTTGGCATGGTGGTTTTAACGTCTCGCCTTACACGGTGAGGGCCTGGGTTCGAGTCCACAGCCAGAGTAGAAAACATTGGACGTGATTCTTTCCACCTGTGTCTATGTTCCCCATCAGGTAAAATGGGTACTGGGTGTTAGGTCGACTGGTGTGGGTCGCATCCTGGGAACACTGACCTTAAGGGGCCTGGTCACAGACCGGGCAGCGGGGGCGTTGGACCCCCGGAACTCTATCCAGATAAACTCCCTAATATAATAATACAACCACACCCCAATTACTCAGACCACCTTCAAAAAAGGACAGTTAAGGTTACTTGATTGTTATATCATCAGATATTCACTTTAGATTTTACACACACAAGAAAAAAATATTGGTAGCAAATGGTAGCTTAACAAGTATAAACCGAGCAGTCAAATAAGGCACATGGAACTGGTTCCTACTATAAAAAAAAAATAAGAAAACATCCCACCGCTGCCACCATGTCATGATAGAGGGTAACGATTAGGTGAATATGGGGGTAAGCGGTGGGAGTTAGTAGGTAGGTGACAGGTGTTAGGGCAGTTGTGCGGAGGTAGGTAGGTATTTGACGGTCAGTGGGACCACCTACGACACTCTCATTAACTTTACACTATCACTAACATATGCCTCGCCATTCTCACTCTATAAACATTAGTAAAATTATAAAAAAAAGAATAAATAACGGTTGGCATGTGAATATTATTATTCTGCTCAAAACACAGTTTATTATTTAGTCCTTGTACAATATATATTGGGATAACAGAGAGTAACATTTATTGTGGTTTTTAGATAAATGGGATGGTATATATAAGCAGTGAGACAGGAACACAATCAATTGACCAAAAATGATACCGCTCAGATCAGTTCGGACTTCACAGGTAAGTACCACGAGGGGCGAGGGGCAAGTGGGGAAAGTGCGAAGAATAGGGACGGGGAGAGGAATGTCTTGAGTCGAAGAGAGGAAGAGTCAGGACTCTAAACCAATGCTAAGCTGGATAAAACAATGTGATAAAAGACGGACGTAGGCAGACAACAGGGAACTCTGTCGGAGGGACTGCAGCTTGCTGGATGGAAGAATTGCTGCTTCTTGATGGTGATTGGTGAATGCAGGCGACAAGGGAGGAGCTCACGATTGTTGGTCATTTTCATAATGGCTTGGTTGGTTATCTGGAATGTGGCGTTTTTTCTTAGCGAAGTAATTTTCCTGATGATGCTGATCCATTTTCAAGTCGTTAAAGCGTTGGGATGAAATTATCATATGACGAAGTTAAACAAGTGTCAGATATCGTGGGTCTGTGATAACTGTTTCAAGATGCTTTATAAGTTCTGAAAGTTCACTTTTACAATCAACTTCAGGATGTTCAACAAACTTGACTGTTTTTTGGATGAGGTGAGATTGAGTTTCTCTGGCTCCATTTCTCGAGGATTTTTTCTGTGGTAAGAAAGATTTTCACACCAATCAAGATACTTGTTGGATCTTGGGTCTTGGGATGGTAGCATAGTGTTGGATGCTGGTGAATGTACATTTTCTACTTCATTTCAATGGACGAATGAGAGGATGTTTTCTGGTGGAAAGGCGTCTCGATTGGTCGGTTTCTTTGAGGAGTGAGGCAATGGAGGCTTCTCTTGGACGTTGTTGGGAGTGACATCACTAGTTGTTGATTGGTATGTTGGAGCCAGCTGCAGGCGTAGGAAGTGCATGATTAGGGTCCTTGTGAATTTTAGATTTCTTCCGAAGGTGGAGATGCTGGGAATATGAATGATGGCTTATTATTTAGTGCAAATATATCGTTGATGGTAATAGGAGTTAAAAGATCCCAGTGTAAAGCACATATTTTGCATTGTGTCGTATAGTAGACAGTAGTGGATCTTGGTTACGTCACTGCTGGAGGTAGTGATGATGGGTGGAGGCTAGGCTCTGAGTATGTGATTGAAGTAATTTTATAGTGTAGCTTGTATCCCTTTGCAATGGCTGCATACGTTGGTGTGTTGCTAGTAGGTTTTGTTTTGCTGCTTTCTTGTGTTTTTCAATAACTAATAGTGTGTGTGTGTGTACGGGACATTTTGTTGCCGTGAATGGTTGGTCGTTACTTTGCAGTTTAAGCACGATGGTTGTGGATGGAGTAGCCAGCGGTGCAGGGACTGAAGGTGTCCTCACTTCCACATGTCGTGTAGAAACTTCTTGTCTTTACTGACATGCTTTGGTGTGGTGTGATGGTAAGAATAAACAGTTCCAGCAGTGGTGGATGTACTGATATCTCTTCTGCTTCGATGTAGGCAGGACTGATGAAGTAGTAGTAAACAGCAAGACCTTCAGTCAGAAGCAGTTGGCAGCCATGTTAAAGTGGTGAAGGGACTTGAGCATGGACGATGCATTCGGGATTTTGTGATGCAGTAAACAGTAGCACAAAATAGTATTTTGCGTCTCGATGGATGTCTTGAGTTCTGCAGGTGAATGAGACGTCAGAATCTTATCCAGTGTTTTAAGGATACTGATTTCTGCCCTGAGGGCAGGAGATGACATAACTGTTTAACCCTTGAAAAGGTAAGTTGTAGTGGTTGCATCTGTAGTGAGTAGCTTCTCTGTTTCAGCTTCATCGTGGCACACAAACAATGAATGTTTTTCAGGGGACAAAATGGATCATTAAAGAAATAAGAACGAAGGAACCACTGCAGAAGGCCTAACTGGCACATACGGAGGGCAGGTCCAGGTCCCTACCGCTTTAAGCCAAATGCCACCAACCTAGTTCAGGTCAGGTCACATTGACTCAAGGGAGGAATAACACGGCAACCGACCCGTTAGCACATGCTTTCAGGTCTAACTCACACCCACACAATCTACTCTGTATTTGATCCTACCTATTTTTAAAGCTACACAACGTTTGGCCTCTATAACGGTATTGGGAGTTTGTTTCCACTTCATCCACAACTCTATTACCAAAACTAGTACTTTCCTATATCCATCTGAATCTGAAATTTTTCCAATTAAAACCATTTGCTGCGAGTCTGTCTAGGCTAGATATTATCAGCACACTCATTACATCCCCTTTTTTTATTCCTGTCTTTCCACTTATAAACTCAATCATATCCCCCCTAATTCTACGTCTTTTAGAGAGTGGCAGTTTCAGGGCCCTTAGTCTATCTCATAGGAAGGTTTCTGGAATACATGGGTTCATCTTTGTCATCCTCCTTTTGTACATGTTTCCAGAGAATTTTATTCCATCTGTAATACTGGTGACCAATAACTGTGCAGCATAAATCTAAATGAGGCCCTTAACAAGCGAATGTATAGAGTTGAGAAACAACTTGAGGGGATCCTATTATTTATGCTTCTTGATATGAAGCCAAGGGTTCTATTAGCTTTATGCGAACACTTATGCACTGTGTCTGGTTCAGATTACTGCCTAAATCAGAACTCCTAAAGCTTTTTCGCAATCCGTATATTAAGATCTACATTATTTAGTTTTTTTGTGGCATGGTTATTGTCTGTCCAACGCATTTTAGCGAACTTTGCTTTTGTCTATATTAAAACTGCATCTCTGCCACTTCTCCGACCTCTGCATCAGGTCCTATTCAAATCTTCTGGAGTGCTCGAATGTACTCGTCAGAATGATTCGACGGGCCTATTTTGGTGTTCGACAACTTGCGATGTCGCTCTTTATGCCCTCATCTATGTCGTTTATGTAGATTGTGAACAGCAGGGGGGACCAACACTGACCCCATGTGAACACCGCTCGTGACGCTCCCCAATCTGATTTCTCCCCATTTTATGCAAACTCCTCTGCTGTCCTATTTGTCAACCATGCCTCTATCCAGAAAATAAGTTCTCCTCTTTTCCATGTGCTTTAATTTTCTCAATAGTTCTCTGATGTGGGGACCCATGTCAAAAAGCCTTACTGAAGTCAATATACTCAATATTTTTCAATTTTATTCGTTACATGATCTTACCTCCTAAATACACCTTAGGTGAAAAAAGTTTAATAATTCGTAAGGCAGGAACGTCCATTTTGTTAAACCATGCTGGATTCGTTGATTAAATTTATGCTTGTCAGGTGGCTACGAAACTGCCTCGGCAAATTTTTTGATCCATAAATTTTCCACTATGGGAGGTTAGGCGTATTTGGTCTATAGTTCGAAGCTTAGGAACTGTACTGTTTTGAAAATAGGTATCACATTTGCAATTTTCCACTCTATCTTGGCCACCATGCCAGTTTGTATTGATTGTTGATAAGATTAGCCAAAGGTGGCTAAGCTCCTTTTAATTCCTTTAGAACCCTTGCATACAGTTCATTCAGGGCGGGGAGTTGGTAGGTTTTAATTTATCTATTTGCCTAAGGGACCACTGTCACTTGGGACCCTAATAGTGCCCACAGTTTATATATCGTCCTGTTCTACATAATTTTCATTACTGGAATATCACTGGTATCCTCCTGTGTAAAAACTGAGAGGAAGTTATTGTGTTAAAAATTCTAAACATTTCCTTATCACTGTCAGTGAGCTGACCCGAGGAACTTTTGAGTGGGCCTATCTTGTCCCTGATCTTAATTCTGTATTCCTGAAAGAATCCTTTGTGGGTTAGTCTTCGATTCTCTTGCAACTTAACATTCATAATCTCTTTTTGCTTTTCTAATTCCTTTTTTATTTCTCTCTTTAAACTGAATATATCGATTTCTTAATCTGCCCACTCTCCTCCTTTTGATTTGCTATATATAGCCTCTTCTTTTGACCAAATCAGATATTTTAATCTATTGTTATCCATTTTAGGATATTTTTGCTCTTATCGGATTTCCTATTTGGAATAACATAATTTGACTGAGCTGCTAGAAAACTATGCCTGGAAAGCATCACTATCGGCAACAATCACCACCTACCTGACCTAGTCGGTCCATTCCAGTTCAGCCACCTAAGTAATTTTTCAAGTCCTATGAAACAGGCCAAGCGAAAGTCAGGGACGGAGAGACTTGTATTGCCATTATTAGGGGAATTCCATGATAGGTTAAAACTGCGCGATTTTGTGATCACTCTCCCCAAGTCATCATTAACCTCATGATTATTAATTAGTGTTTCCCTACTGGCATGACCAAGTCAAGGAGGTTATTTCCCCTAGTTGGCTCGTCACAAACTGTTTTAAAAAAACAATCCGGTGATCAAGAAAGTCACCCGACTCTAAATTTCCTTCAAATTGCTCCAGCAATCTGTCTATAGTTAAAATCCCCCTTTTAACAACTTTTCGTATGTAGATGTTTTAACAATTTCGTCCCATAAAAGTTTTCTGCCCCCTATAAAGTTTTGGGGCCCGTAAATACACCCAAAATTAGTTTTTCTGGCCCTCGAAAAAGCTGAACCAAACAATTCATGGCGACGCTTCTAATTTAATATCTTGTCTAACACAAAAATTTTTAAATTGTCTCGCATACATGCTACTCCACCCCCTTTCCCGTTGACCCTGTCGTGTGGAATAATTTTAGTTGTATGTGACATTTCAGAGGGCATCTCTCTTTTTTTCAGATGGACCGGTCTTGTTATAGCAATAATTCTAGTTTCCTGCCTTGCAATTAATCTTGCTCACTATCTTTTTTCTAACACCCTGCTTTTAAGAAAACCCTTTAAAGGGGGACTATCCCTTGCTGCCCCTGTGCCCCCCTTTTTTCTGACCTGTTTATTGTTTTATTTATAATTTAGCTGAATCCTTTTTAAACATTTACTTTTTCCCCCCAAAGTTTTGAAACCTGCTTTTTTTTCCCCACACACCCATACCTCTATTTTCCCCATCATTTAAAATCAAAGGCTTCACCAAGGGCCTTCTAAATCGAGTCTGAAGTGCTCCCCCCCCTGCCCCAAGAGATGAACCCATCCCTTGCATACATATCTGTTTGCCAAAAAAATTGTTCCCGTTGTCAATGAATGGGATTGCAAGTTCCTTGCATAAAACTGTTACCACAATTTACCCAATGCCCTAGACAACCCTTCATTTCCTACTCCCCTTCTAGGAAGATGCCCTAGATTGGGGTCCCTCCCTTTGATTTTAAAGAAATTAAGTGACCCGTATTATCCCAGCAGCTCTTTTTCCTACCCCTTCCCCAAAATTTTTTTCCACCAGCACTGGCAGATAATGGGCTTGTTTCCCCTTTCCGACATGATATTCCCGTCTGTTACAAGTCCCCAACACCAGCTCCAGGGAAGCCCTCTATCCCCTCATCTTCTTATTCCTATTAAAAAAAAACGGGCAACAATCTTCCTGAGATCCCAACCCAAAAATGGGCCCTTCCTTCATTTGCAGGGAAATAGACCCTTACCTTCACTGGCCACTGAAGTAATTCACCTGGGAACAGAGAAAAACGATTTCCTACCTTCAGTCTTCCTCTTAACTTTCCTTACCTGATGCCCTCCCTTACTGTGAAAATCGCCACTTGTACAGGGGCGGGTGCATCATGGGGGGTACCCTTGCTACCTCCCCACCTCAGCCTCCTCACAGTGAAGACGACTGCCCCTCACTGCTAAACCTCATTCCCCCATTCCAAACCCCCTCACACTCCCCAGGCCCATTGAGGTGGACCTTCAGCTCCTAATCTCCCCCCCCGGAGAAGCAAGACCTCCTCCTTCAAATCTCCAAATCAGTTTTTTTTTAAAAAACTGCAAAGCAAGCCATGCTTTTTAAAACGTCCACGCTAATCCCCAAAGCAGCTCAGGGTCTGTGACCTCACGTGACGACTGACCACTGAACACTGGTGTTGAATTTAACTTGCAGTGCTCCTTGAACAACATTGCAAGAGCAATCTTCGTTGAACCACAACAGTACCATTTGTTGACACGATTTTGCGTAGCTCATCGTGCAATGAAGGGAAATACGATGCTGGAAAATTCCCCTCCCCAACGGGGATCGTAGGGAGACAGAGTAGGGAAGACTTCACACAGCTGCAAGAGTGCATAGGCCAACTGTCTGCCCAGGGGCAGGCAGCCAGCTAACGCAGCACCAAGTCCCGGGAGCAGATGAAGATTACTCTTCTCTTGCTGTTCTAGTTGCTGAGATCGAGGTCTGATCCTCCCAACCGGGAGAGGTACTCTTTCCCATGCAGAAGCCAGTCGAATGAGTGAATCTAAAAAAGTGTGACCAAAATGACTTAACTGACAATATAGTTCAGAGAGCAGTTCAATCAGAGGATCTAAGCCTCAGGTCACAAGAATTACACCACGAGTACTGCGCCAAGCCAGTACTCCTGACCAATTGCCTCCTACGTCTCCTCCAAGACTTCAGCAGCCATCCTCCCGATCCCTGCACCCAGCAGCAGCTCTGCTCGAAGTCTCTGCCGCAGGAGCTCTGCACCCCAGCAGCAAGCTCCGCTCGAAGTCTCTTGCTCAGAGCTCTGCACCCAGCAGCAGCGCCGCTCGAAATCTCCTGATCATGCTCTGTCCTTGCTTTTAATGTGGTCCCAAGCACCCCCACAACCACGTGTACGACCTGACGCGCTAGGTCTGAAGCCGTCAAGAACAAAAGACCTCGAGACTGGGCGTGGCTACAGACGATTGCCAAGGTAGGTGTGACCACTAAAATTGGTTAAATTAGGTCCCCAAGAGACCCCACAACCCAGCTGAACTACATCAACATCCCCCTTTCTCGCCCATTTTAAAATATCTGAAACTAGACAATTTGTCCTAGTTTATAGATTATTTAATCCGAATCCCTTTAATCTATTACAATACAAGACACAATTATACATAATAAAAAATATTCAACTAAAATATTTCCCTCCACCTTCTCTCATCTACCACAAGGCAGCATAATACAGTACACCTGGCAGTTGGCCAGCATAACATTTGCTCTCTGGTGCAAAGCACCTTACCCGCATTTCTTTTCTCCTTACAACTAAATATCGGCTCCAGTGCCTTCGCTACTTTACTAGAAATGCACCTAGCCAAGCTAGTCACCCTCGCACGTTTATCCATTGGGCCAAACCTCTCTAGCTTCTTGGCGTGGAAAAACTGCTTTCCAACGGTTGCATTTCTTTCAAGTAACTGCAACTGACACTTCACGACCACCTAGGTCGCATTTGCGGCACACTTCACATGCACACTACAACATCGGAAAATCGAGACAGGGCAGGCATCGCAGCTAAGCCCTTTATTTATCCTATGCCACTACTATGATTCACTGGCCTCAGAACACAAGGCGGCCATAATCACTGGACCGTTTTCAAGGTCAACTTATTCACAGCAGGTAACACTAACTCTTCTGGCAAGTCAAGTAGGCTGTGACATCTCTCACTCCTCATTGTCTCTCATGGCTGGCAGGCATCCCGCATACCTGTCGCACAGGTCCGACCACAAGGCAGACACTCCTCCATACCGCCATTGAAAGACAGGCTGGTCCCATGCAGCTGGATCCATCCCCGCGGCTCACGTCCTTCCACATAGCCGAGGATGGCAACTCTTCATTAGTAAGATTCTCCTGTCCGCACACCAGCCAGAATCCTCACACACCACTATGAGCATCACCGCCATCTCCTCTTGAGCTAAGGCAGCATCGCAGCATCACAGCACGGCCACAGCATATCCATCTCACACACGCGTCCGGATCTAACAGCAGCACATAGCACGGCCAAGCATTGCAGCACCGGCACAGCATCTCAGCATGGCCACAGCATAGCAGCACGGCTACCAGCATCTCAAGCAGCATCACAGCGCCGACGCACAGTAGCAGGCTATGGGTCAGTTGCTCGAGGTGAGGTGAGGTCACTTCAGGTCATCAACACAGTGCGGTCACCCATCCCTGCCAACTTCGGTAACTGGGGCGGTCCGCAGCAATGGTCACAGAGGCTGGGTGACGCAGACAGACCCCTTTACACTGATGACAACCAGGGCAGCAATACATCTACTAGGCACATCAACTGGGTGACTGGGCATATCAGCTGGGTGACTGGGCCGTCAGGTGGACAGCATCCATAGCAACTCTTCAATGGTGACAGTTTGTGGGTGGATCCTTCCAAGGCGGGCTGGGTGACTTCTCATTCCCTCTGAAAATATTCAATTTCCGGCAGTAATTGCTTCCCCCAAAGTCTCACCCAAAAACATATATTCTCCACCATTTATCTTAAACAACAACCAGCTCTGGTGCCTGGTGGTTTAACGCTCTCGCTTTCACACGGTGAGGGCCTTGGTTCGATTCCACCAGAAGTAGAAACATTGGACGTGTTTTCTTTCTTCCACCTGTGTTATGTTCCCCATCAGTAAAATGGTACCTGGGTGTTAGTCGACTGGTGTGGGGCGCAATCCTGATCACTGACCCACCTGACCTAAGGAGGGGCCTGGTCAACAGACCGGGCCGCGGGGCGTTGACCCCCCGAACTCTCTCCAGATAAACTCCACTCAAAATAATAATAAAACCACACAATTACTCAGACCCACCTTCCAAAAAAGGACAGTTAAGGTAAAGGATTGTAATATCATACGATATTCACTAAGATTTTCACACACAGAGAACAAAAAAAATTGGTAGGCATATGGATAAGCATAACAGTATAACCGAGACAAATCAAAAATAAGGGCACATTGAACTGGTTCCTACTATAAAAATATAAGAACCACCCCCACCCGCTGCCACCATGTCATGTAGAGGGTAATGATTAGGTGAATATGGAGGTGAGCAGTGGGAGTTAGTAGGTAGTGACAGGCGGAGGCAGTAGGATGGGGTGAATGCGAGGCAGGTAGTAATGACAGGTCATGGTGACCACCAAGTCCACTCCTCCATTAACGCTACACTACTCACTACCATATGCCTCGCCCATTCTTCACGCTATAAACATATAAAAATATAAAAAAAAGAATAAATAAATCGGTGGCATGATTAATACTATTCTACTCAAACACAGTTTATTAATAAGTCCTTGTACAATAATTTATTTGGGAACAGGATAACATTATTGTGGTTTAGATAAATGGATGTATGTATAAGCAGTGAGACAGGGAACACAATCAACTTACCAAAATGATTCAGCTCAATCAGATCGGACTCCCAGGTAAGTACCACCCACGAGGGCGATGGGCAAGGGGACAGGCGAAGAAATAGACGGGGAAGTGAATTGTCTTGAGTCGAAGAGAGAAGAGTCAGAGGACTAAACCCAACCTGCTAAGCAGATAACAATGATAAAAGACGACGTAGAAACCCAGGAACTCTGTAGGAGCTGACTGCAAACTTGCTGGATGGAAGATTGCTGCTTCTTGATGGTGATTGGTGACTCAGGCCGACAAGAGAGCTCAAACGTTGATTGGTCATTTCCATAATGGCTTGGTGTTATCATGGAATTGTGGCGTTTTTCTTAGCAAGTAATTTGTCTTGCTGAATGCTGATCCATTTCAAGTCGTTAAAAAGCGTTGGGTAGAAAGTATCATAAGACGAGTTAACAAGTTCGAAAAAAAAAATTTAAATTCCCGAAAGGGGGTCTTTGATAACGTTTTTAAGATGCTTTATAAGTTCTGAAAGTTCACTTTACAATCAACGTCAGGATGTTCAACAAAACATGACTGTTTTTGGGATGAGGCGAATTTATTCAGCTGGCTCCATTTCTCGAGGATAATTTTTTCTGTGTACAAAAGATTATTTCTTCCCCCAAACAAGATACTTGTTGGAATCTTGGTCTTGGGATGGTAGGTTGGTGCTGATGAATGTACAATTTCTACTTCATCTTCCAATGGACGAATGAGAGGAGTTTCTGGTGGAAAGGCTCTGATTGGTCGGTTTCTTTGAGGATGGAGGCACTGGCAGGCTTCTCATTGGACGTTGTTGGAGTGACGTCACTAGTTGTGATGGTGTTGGAGCCTGCAGGCGAAATGTGATGATTAGGTCCTTGGTGAATTTAGTATTTCTTCCCGAAGTGGATGGAGAATGCTGGCATATGAATTAGGGCATATTATTTTAAGTGCAAATAACTCGTGATGGTAGTTAAAAGATCCAGGTACAGCCATATTTTGCATGTGAAGCGTATGTAGACAGTCTGGATCTTGGTTACGTCACATGCTGGAGGATGATGATGGTGGAGGCTTGGCCTTGAGTAGTACTTGAAGTAATTTTGTAGTGGTAGCTGTATCTTTTGCAATTGCCTGCATACGTTGGTTGTGTTGCTAGTAGTGTTTTCCTTGATGCTTCTTGTGTTTTCTTCACCATATTCTTTCGTGTAGGACATATTTGTTTTGCCAGTGTAGTGTCGATACTTTTACCAGTGTTAAGCACGATTGTGTGGTGGAGTACAGCGGTGCAGAACTGAAGGTTTGTCCCTCACTACCACAGTATTGCAAACTTCCCTTGTCTTTTACTGGACAGCTTTGGTGGTGTGATGGTAAGAATAACAGTTCCAGCAGTGTTGGATGTACTGATATCTCTTGCTGAATTTACCTGAGTGTAGGCAGACGATGAAGTAGTAGTAAACAGCATGACCTTCAGTCAGAGCAGTGCAAGCCGGTTAACTCGGTGAAGGGGAACCTTGAGCATGGACGAATGCATTTCGGGATTTTAGTGATCAGTCAACAGTAGCCCAAGCATTTGCGTCTCGATGGATGTCTTGATTCGTCAGGTGATTGGACGTCAGAATCTTATCCATTTTTAAGGCATACTGATTCCTGGCCCTGGAGGGCAGAGATGACATAACAGTAAACCCTTGAGCGTAAGTGTAGTGGTGGCATCTGTAGTGGAGTAGCTTCTCTGCTTCAAGCATCATCGGTCACACAACAATTAAATGCTTCTTTCAGGGACAAAATGGTGTTGAAATTAACGTTGCAGTGCTCCTTGAACAACAGTTGCAAGACAATCTTCGTGGAATCCAATCAACGGTACCATTTGTTGACACGAATTGCGGAGCTCATCGTGCAATGAAGGTAAGACGATGCTGGTAAAAATTACCCCTCCCCACGGGAGCGTAGGGAGACAGAGTAGGAAGACTTCACCCAGCTACAAAGTGCAGAGGTCCCCCCCACTGTCTGCCCAGGGGCTAGGCAGCCAGCACGCACCAAGTCCTGGAGCAGATGAAAGAGTATCCTCTTCTCTTGCCTGTTCTAGTTGCGAGTATCGAGTCCTGATCCTCCCAACCGGGAGCAGGTACGTCTTTCTCTTGCAAGAAGCCAGTCGATGAGTGAAGTCTAAAAAAGTGTGACCAAAATGAATGTTACTTACAATATAGTTCAAGAGGCATTCATCACAGGATCTAAGCCAACTAGTTCCCAAGAATTAACACAGCACGATACTGTGCCAACCAGTACTCTGTCCAATATGCACCAACAGTCGCTCTCAGAGACTTCACAGCCTCCTCCGAGGCCCTGCACCCCACCAGCAGCTCCACTCGAAGTCTCTGCTACAAGGAGCTCAGCACCCCAGCAAGCAGCTCCGCTCGAAGTCTCGCTCAAGAGCTCTGCTCCCCAAGCAGCAGCTCCGCGCGAATCACCTGATCATGCTCTTCCTTGGCTTTTTATGGTGTCCAAGCACCCCCCCACAACCACGTGTACGACCTGACGCTAGGTCTGAAGCCGTCAAGAACAAAATACCTCAACGTGGGCGTGGCTACAGACGTTTGCCAAGGCAAGGGTGACCATATATTGGTTAAATGAGTCTCCCGAGACACACAAGCACAGCGAACTACATCACATCCCCCTTTCCGCGCCCAATTTTTAAAATCTCTTAGAACTAGACAAGTTGTCCTAAATATTAGATTATTTAATTCCTAATCCCTTAAATATGTCTATTACAATACCAAGAACAAAATTTATACAAAATACAAAATTATTCAAATTACATATATTTCCGCAACCTTCTCATCTACCACAAGGCAGCATAAATCAGACAAACCTGGCAGTTGTGCCACATAACAGTTGCTCTCTGGTGCAAAGCCTCCTTACAAACCCGTTCAATTCTCCTTAAAAAACTAAATATCGGGCTCCATCCTTCTCACTTTTACTAAAATGCACTACCAATCCTAAGTCACCCTCGCCCGATATCCATTGGGCCAAACCTCTCTAGCTTCTTTGGCGTGGGAAAACTGCTCCCAACGGGTTGCATTCTTTCAAGTAACCTCAACTGACCACTTCACGACCACCAGGTCCTTTTCGGCACACTTCACATGCACACTACAACATCTGAAAATCGAGACAGGGCAAGCATCGCAGCTAAGACCCTCCATTTTCCTATTGCCACTACTAGGATTCACTGGACTCAGAAAACAAGGCGGCCAGTAATCAACTGGACCGTTTCGAAGGTCAACTAGTTCACAGACAGGTTACACTAACACTTCTGGCAAGTCCAAAGTAGGCTGGGGGACATCGCTTCACATCCGAATTGTCTCTCATGTGCTGCAGGGCATCCCCGCATAAGTACCTGTCGTACAGGCGACCAGCAAGGAAGGACACACCTCCATAACCGCCCCTTGAAAAGAAGGCTGGTCCGCAGCACGTGGAGTCCATCTCCGCGGCTACGTCCTCACATCTCCGAGGATGGCAATTCCTTCATAGTAGAATTCTCCTGATCCTGCACACCACCAGATTCCATCCACTCCACGAGGCGAATCACCGCCATCTGCCTCGTGAGCTTGGCTGCATCGCATCATCACTGCACACGGCCTCTGCATAGCCATCATCACAGCTCGGACGTTATCACAGCAGCACTGAGCACGGCCCAGCAGGCAGCACGGCTACAGCATCTCACATGGCCTCAGCATAGCAGCACGCTACAGCATCTCATGCTGCATCAGTAGCACCGCATCAGCAGTAGCAGGCTATGGTCATTTGCTCGAGGTGAGGTAGTCACTTGCAGTCATCAACACAGTGCGGTCCACCCATCCCTGCCAACTGCGGGTAACTGGCGGTCCACAGCAATGGCACTGAGGCTGGGGTGATGCTGACAGTCACCCATTTTACACTGGATTGACAGAAGCCAGGGCAGGCAATACATCTACTAGGGCACATCAACTGGGTGACGGGGCCATATCAGCTGGTGACCCCTGGGCACGTCAGGTGGACAGCAATCATAGCATCTCTTTCAATGGGTGGACAGTTGGGGTGAGTCTTCTCCAAGCGGGCGGTGACTTCGCATTACCTCTGAATATTCAATTGTCGCGCAGTAAATTGCTTGCCCCCAAAAGGCTCACCCCAAATACATTATCCCTCCATTTTATCTTAAACCATCCAACCAGCTCTGGTGGCCTGGTGTTAACGCTCTCGCTTCAACACGGTGAGTCCTGGTTCGATCCTCATCCAGAGTAGAAAACATTGGACGTGTTGCTTTCCAAACCTGTTTGTCTAATTATCCCGCATCATAAAATGGGTACCTGGTGTTAGTCAATGGTTGTGGGGTGGCATCCTGGGTCACTGACCTAAGGAGGCCTGGTCACAGACCGGGCCGCGGGGGCGTTGACCCCCCGAACTCTCTCCAGATTAAACTCCACCAAATTAATAATACAACCTCACAATTACTCAACCCACATCAAAAAAGGACATTAAGGTTACTAGGATTGTAATATCATACAGATATCACTTTAGATTTTACACACACAAAAAAAAAAAATTGGTAGCAAATGTAGCATAACTAAGTATAACCGACAGCAAAAATAAGGCACAGGGAACTGGTCCTACTTAAAATATAATAAGAAACCATCCAACCGCTGCCACCATGTCATGTAGAGGGGGACAGATTAGGTGAAATAGGGGAGGTAAGCGTGGGAGTGTAAGGTAGGTGACAGGCCGTAAGGCAGTTAGGAGGGGTGAGTGCGGATGTAGGTAGGTAATGACAGGTCAGTGGTGGACCTCCACGACACCTCGCATTAAACTCTACACTACTCACTAACAATGCCTCGCCATATCTTCACTCATATAAACACTAGAGGTATAATATAAAAGAAAGAATAAACTAACGGTGGCAGTGATATTACTATACTACTCAAACACACAGTTTAGTATTAAGTCCTTGTACAATATTATATTTTGGGAACAGGAGAACATTATTGTGGTTTAGATAAATGGATGGTAAATGTATAAGCAGTGAGACAGGGAACACAATCCAACTTGACCAAAATGATCACTGCAGAATCGAGATCGGACTCACAGTAAGTACCCACAAGGGGCGAGGGCAAAGTGGGGAACAGTGCGAAGAATAGACGGGAGGAGAATGTCTTAGTCGAAAGAAGAAGAGTCAGGACTAAAACCCCAACGCCAACTACTGCTCAGTCCTGGATAACAAGGATAAAAAAAGACGACGTAAACAACAGGACTCTGTAGGAGCGACTGCAACACTTGCTGGATGGAAGATTGCTGGCTTCTTGATGGTGATTGGTGGACCTGCAGGCGACAAGGGAGGAGCTCAACGTTGATTGTCATTTCATAAATGGCTTTTGTGGTTATTCGAATTGGTGGCGTTTTTTTCCCTTTTTTCCCCTCGTTATCCTTTAGCGAAGTAATTTCCTTGATGAATGCTGATCCATTTTTTCTCAAGTGCGTTTAAAGCGTTGGTAGAAAAATCATAAGACGAGTTAAAACAAGTGTCGATATGTGGTCCTTTGATAACTGTTTCAAGAGCTTTTATTATAAAGTCGAAAGTTCACTTTTACAAACAACGTCAGGATGTTCAACAAACTTGACTGTTTTTTGGATGAGGTGAGATTTGAGTTCAGCTGGCTCCATTTTCTCGAGGATAATTTTCTGTGGTACAGAAAGATATTTCACCCCAATCAAGATACTTGTTGGATCTTGGGTCTTGGGATGGTAGTGTTGGTGCTGGTGAATGTACATTTTCTACTTCATCTTCAATGGACGAATGAGAGGATGTTTCTGGTGGAAAGGCTTCTGATTGGTCGGTTTCTTTGAGGAGTGGAGGCAATGGAGGCTTCTCATTGGACGTTGTTGGAGTGACGTCACTAGTTGTTGATGGTGTTGGAGCTGCAGGCGTAGAAGTGTTGATTAGGTCCTTGGTGAATTTTAGTATTTCTTCCGAAGGTGGAGATGCTGGGAATATGAATGATGGCATATTATTTAGTGCAAATAACTCGTTGATGGTAGAGTTAAAAGATCCAGGTACAGCCATATTTTGCATGTGAGCGTATAGTAGACAGTAGTGGATCTTGGTTACGTCACATGCTGGAGGAGTGATGATGGTGGAGGCTGGCTGAGTAGTAGCTTGAAGTAATTTTGTAGTGGTAGCTTGTATCTTTGCAATTGCTGCATACGTTGGTGTGTTGCTAGTAGGTTTTTTCTTTGCTGCTTCTTGTGTTTTCTTCACAATATTCTTTCGTGTAGGACATTTTGTTGCCAGTGTATGGTGGTCGTTACTTTTACAGTTTAAGCACGATGGTTGTGGTGGAGTAGCAGCGGTGCAGGAACTGAAGGTGTGTCCCTCACTACCACATGTAGTGCAGAACTTCTTGTCTTTTACTGGACATGCTTTGGTGGTGTGATGGTAAGAATAACAGTTCCAGCAGTGTTGGATGTACTGATATCTCTCTGCTTCGATGTAGGCAGGACTGATGAAGTAGTAGTAAACAGCAAGACCTTCAGTCAGAGCAGTGGCAGCCATGTTAACGTCGGTGAAGGTGACCTTGAGCATGGACGATGCATTCGGGATTTTTGTGATGCAGTCAACAGTAGCCCAAGTATTTTGCGTCTCGATGGATGTCTTGAGTTCTGCAGGTGATTGAGACGTCAGAATCTTATCCAGTTTTTTTAAGGAATACTGATTTCCTGGCCCTGAGGGCAGGAGATGACATAACAGTAAACCCTTGAGCGGTAAGTGTAGTGGTGGCATCTGTAGTGAGTAGCTTCTCTGCTTCAGCATCATCGTGGCACACAACAATGAATGCTTCTTTCAGGGACAAAATGGTGTTGAATTTAACTTGCAGTGCTCCTTGAACAACAGTTGCAAGAGCAATCTTCGTTGAATCATCAACGGTACCATTTGTTGACACGATTTGCGTAGCTCATCGTGCAATGAAGGTGAAGACGATGCTGGTAAAATTTCCCCTCCCCAACGGGGATCGTAGGGAGACAGAGTAGGGAAGACTTCACCCAGCTACAAGAGTGCAGAGGCCAACTGTCTGCCCAGGGGCAGGCAGCCAGCTACGCACCAAGTCCTGGAGCAGGATGAAGAGTTCCTCTTCTCTTGCCTGTTCTAGTTGCTGAGTATCGAGGTCTGATCCTCCCAACCGGGAGCAGGTACGTCTTTCCAGTGCAGAAGCCAGTCGATGAGTGAAGTCTAAAAAAGTGTGACCAAAATGAATGTAACTTCAATATAGTTCAGAGTGAGGCAGTTCATCAGCGGATCTAAGGCCACTGGTCTCAAGAAAGAAATTACACAGAACGAGGATGACGACGCGCCAAGCAAGTACTCTGACAATCCTCAACAGGCTCCTCCAGAGACTTCAGCAGCCTCCTCCCGAGCCCTGCACCCCGCAGAGCTCCGCTCGAAGTCTCTGTCAGGAGCTCTGCACCCGCAGCAGCTCCGCTCGATGGTCTTGCTCGGAGCTCTGACCCCAGCAGCAGTCCGCTCGAATTCCTGATCATGCTCTTCCTTGGGCTTTTATAGTTGGTCCAGCACCCTCCACAACCACGGTACGACCTGACGCCTAGGTCTGAAAGCCGTCAAGAACAAAAGGACCTCAGACGTGGGGCGTGGCTACAGACGTTTGCAAGGCTAGGTGTGACCCTATAATTGGTTAAATTAGGTCTCCCAAGAGGACAACAAGCCCAGATGAACCTACATCACATCCCCCTTTCTCGCCCCAATTTAAAAAATCTGAGAACAAGGCAATTTGTCCTAGTTATTAGATTATTTTAATTTAATCCCGTAAATCTATTACAATACAAAGACAAATTATACATAATACAAAATTATTCAACTACATATATTTCCTCAAACCTTCTCATCTTACCACAAGGCAGCATAATTCAGTACACCATGGCAGTTGGACAGATTAACAGTTGCTCTCTGGTGCAAAGCCTTACCCGTCATTTTCCTTAAAAAACTAAAATATCGGGCTCAGTGCTTCTCTACTTTTACTAGAAATGCACTAGCCAAAGCTAGTCACCCTCGCACGTTTATCCTTGGGCCAAATCTCTAGGCACTTGGGGCGTGGAAAAACTGATCCAACGGGTTGCATTCTTTCAAGTAACTGCAAACTGGACCACTTCACGACCACCAAGGTCGCATTTTTCGGCACACTTCACATGCACCTAAAACATTGAAAATCGAGTCAGGGCAGGCCATCGCAGCTAAGACCCTCCATTATCCCATGCCACTACTAGGATTCACTGGCCTCCAGAAACAACGGCGGCCATAATCACTGGGACCGTTTTTCCAAGGTCACCTTATTTCACACAGGTAACACTTTCACTTCTGGCAAGTCAAATTAGGCTGGGGAATCTCTCACTCCTAATGTCTTCTTGGCTGGCGGTCATACCCGATACCTGTCGCCAAGGTCGGACCAGCAAGGAGTACACACCTCCATACTAGCCTTCAAAGCAGGTGGTCCCAGCAGCTGGAGTCCATCTCGCGGCTCCACGTCTTCCACATCTTCGAGGATGGCAACTCCTTCATTAGTAGATTCTCCTGTCCTGGCACACCAGCCAGAAATCCCTCACACACATGCAGCATTCACCGCCATCTTCCTCTTGAGCTTAGGAGATCGCAGCATCCACAGCACGGCCCGCATATCCATCATTCACAGCACGGCGTATCCCAGAGCAATAGCACGGGCCACAGCCATTGCAGCACGGCTACAGCATCTCAGCACGGGCCACAGATAGCAGCACACGGCTACAGCATCTCAGCAGCACACGCAGCGACATCAGCAGAAGCAGGCTATGGTCAGTGCTCGAGGTGAGGTGAGGTCACTTCAGGTCATCAACTGCAGGTGCGTTCACCCATCCTGGCAAGGCTGGGGTTAACTGGCGGTCCACAGGCAATGGTACAGAGGCTGGGTGAGCAGACAGGACACCCATGCACTGATTACAGACCAGGGCGCAATACATCTACAGGGCAACATCCACTGGGATGTGTGACTGGGAAATATCAGCTGGGTGACTGGGCACGTAAGGTGGACAGCAATCATGGCAACTCTTCAATGGGTACAGTTGTGGGTGAGGGTCTTCCAAGGCGGGCTGGGTGACTTCTCATTCTCTGTAAATATTCAATTTCGCGGCCAGTAATTGCTTCCCCCAAAGTCTCACCCAAATACTTAATATCTCCACCATTATCTTTTAAAACCAACAACCAGCTCTGGTGGCCTGGTGGTTAACGCTCTCACTTCACACGGTGAGGGCCTGGGTTCGATTCCGCAGAGTAGAACATTGAGTGTTTCTTTCCACTGTTCTTGTCTAAGTTCCCCATCAGTAAAAAGGGTTACCTGGGTGTGTTAGTCGGACTGGTGTGGGTCGCATCCTGGGACACTGACCCTAAGGAGGGCCTGGTCACAGCCGGGCCGGGGGGCTTTTGCCCCCCGGAACTCTCCCCCGAAAAAACCTCCACCAAATTAATAATACAACCACACAATTACTCAGACCCCTTAAAAAAAGGGTTTTTAAAGGTTACTAGGATTGTAAATCATACAGATATTAAATTTAGTTTTTTAACACACAAGAAAAAAAATTGGTAGAAAAAGGGGACCCTAACAAGTTAAACCGAGCAGTAAAAAAATAAGGCACATAAAACGGGTTTCCCTTTATATAAATATAATAAAAACCCCCCCACGCTGCCCCCAAGTCATTTTAGGGGGGGGTTAATGTTTAAGTGAATTGGGGGTAAGGGGGGGGTTTAGTAGGTGGGGTTGACAGGGTAGGAAAGTAGGAGGGGTGAGTGCGGAGGAAGGTGGGTTTAATGACAGGTCATTTGGTGCCCCCACGACATTCATTAACCTACACTACTCCTAAATTTTGCCTCCCCCATTTTTCCCCTTTTTTTCATATAAAAATAGTAAAATATAAAAAAAGAAAAAAATAACGGTGCCAGGGGAATATTACTATTCACTAAAAACCACATTTTATTATTAAGTCCTTTTTACTTTAAAATTTTTGGGGAAAACAGGAGAACATTTATTGTGGTTTAGAAATGGGTTTGGTTTATGTATAAGCAGTGGAGGCCCAGGGAAACAAATCAATTTGCCCAAAAATGATCACCCTCAGATCAAAATCGGACTCACAGGAAAAAGTCCCACGAGGGGCGAGGGGAATTTGGGGACAGTGCGAAGAATAGACGGGGAGGGGGAATGTTTGAGTCGAAGAGGGGAAGAGTAGGACAAAAACCCAACTGCTAAACCTGGATAAAAAATTTATTTAAAAACGACGTAGAGAAAAAGGAAAATTGTAGGAGCTCACGCAGCTTTCTGGAAAGGAAGTTGCTGCTTTTGATGGTGGGTTGGGGACTTCAGGTGAAAGGGGAGTCTCAACCCTTTATTGGTCCAAATTTTTATAATGGGTTGGGGGTTATCTGGGGAAATTTTGGCGTTTTTTTTAGCGAATAAATTTTCCCTTTTGAATGCTTTATCCATTTTAAGTCGTTTAAGCGTTGGGGAGAAAATTTTATAAGGGCGAGTTAAAAAAGTGTCGATTTTCGAGGGGTTTTTAAACTGTTTCCGTTTCTTTTTAAAATTTTGAAAATTCATTTTACAATCAACGTCGGATGTTAAAAAAATTGCCCGTTTTTTTGGATGAGGTGAGATTTGAGTTAGTGGCTCCATTTCTCGAGGATAATTTTCTGTGGTAAGAAAGATATTTCACCCCCAATTTAAGATACTTGTTTGGGTTTGGGGGCTTGGGATGGTGTGTTTGTGGGTGGGAAAGTACATTTTTCTTCTCTTTTAATGGGCGAATGAGAGGGTGTTTTTTGGGAAAGGCTTCTGTTTTGGGTTTGGGGGCTTTTAGGGTGGAGGCCAAAGGGGCTTCTTTGGGGGGTTGTTTTGGGGGAAAGTCAAATAGTTGTTGTGGTGTTGGGGGGTGAGGGCGTTTGAAAATGTTGATTGGTCTTGGTGAATTTTTTGTATTTCTTCCCAAGGTGGAGATGCTTTGGGGAAAATGAATGATGGCATATTTTTTAGTGGGAAATTAAAATCGTTGATGGTAGAGTTAAAAGGGCCAGGTACAGCCCAAATTTTGATGTGAGGTATAGTAGACAGTAGTGGTTTTTGGTTTCCCTCACATGTGGAGGAGTGATGATGGTGGAGGTGGCTGGGGAGTAGTTGAAGTTTAAATTTTGTAGTGGTTAAACTTGTATTTTGCAATTTCTGCATACGTTGGTGTGTTGCTAGGTAGGTTTTTTCTTTGCGCTTCTTGTGTTTTTTCACCAAATTTTTTTCGTGTAGGGCATTTTTTTGACCCCGTGTATGGTGGGCGTTACTTTTCCCGTTTAAGGGCCCCCTGGTTTTTGGGGGGGAGTAGCAGCGGTGGGAGGAACTGAAGGTTTTGGGCCTCACTACCCCATGTAGTGCAGAATTTTTTCTTTTTTGGGGCATGCTTTGGTGGTGTATGGGAAGAATAACAGTTCCGCGTTTGGATGTACTGATTTCTCTGCTTCGATGTAGGCAGGACTGGGTGAAGTAGTAGTAAAACAGAAGCCCCTTTAAATCAGAGCGTGGCCCGCATGTTAAGTCGGTGAAGGTGACCCTTTAGCATGGAAAGGGTTTCATTCGGGATTTTTGTGATGCAGTCAACAGTGCCCAAGGGATTTTGCGGTTTTGATGGATTTTCTTGAGTTTGCAGGTGATTTAGGGCGTCAGAATCTTAACCAGTTTTTTTTAAGGAATACTGAGTTTCTGGCCCTGAAGGCAGGAGATTGACGATAACAGTAAACCCTTGAGCGGTAAGTGTAGTGGTGGCATCTGTAGTGAGTAGCTTCTCTGCTTCAGCATCATCGAGCACACAACAATGAATGCTCTTTCAGGGCAAAATGGTGTTGAATTACTTGCAGTGCTCCTTGAACAACAGTTGCAAGAGCAATCTTCGTTGAATCATTCAACGTACCATTTGTTGACCACGATTTTGCGTAGCTCATCGGCAATGAAGGTAAGACATGCTGGTAAAATTTCCCCTCCCCAACGGGGAATCGGTAGGAGACAGAGTAGGAAAGACTTCACCAGCTACAAGCGTGCAGAGGCCAACTGTCTTGCCCAGGGCAGGCACCAGCTACGCACCAAGTCCTGGAAGCAGGAAAGATTCCTCTACTCCTTGCCTGTTCTGGTTGTCTGAGTATCGGGGTCTGATCCCCCAACCGGGAGCATACGTCTTTCCAGTGCAGAAGGCCAGTCGATGAGTGAGTCTAAATGTAGACCAAAATGAATGTAACTTACAATATAGTTCAAGAGCAGTTCATCACAGGAACTAAGCCACAGGTCCCAAGACCTACACAGCACTGCGAGTACAGCTGCCAAGCCAGTTACTCTGGCCCAATGCCCTCCAACAATCTCCTCCAAGAACTTCAGCAGCCTCCTCCCTAGCCTGCCACCCCAGCAGCAGCTCCGCTCGAAGTCTCTGCTCCAGGAGCTCTGCACCCCCAGCAGCAAGCTCCGCTCCGAGTCTCCTGCCTCAAGGAGCTCGGCACCCCCCAGCTGCAGCACCGCTCGAATCTCTGATCAAGCTCTTCCTTTGGGCTTTTTATGGTGGTCCAAGCACCCCTCCACAACCATGTGTACGACCTGTCGCCTAGGTCTGAAGCCGTCCAAGAACAAACGACCTCAGACGTGGGCTGGCTACAGACGTTTGACAGGCAAGGTGTGACATATAATTGGTTAAAATTAGGTCTCCCAAGAGACCTCTACAAGCCCACACTGAACTATATCACATTCTAAATGCTCCAAATCGTCAGAACTGCTTAAAAACACAATTTTAACCATATTTTAAATCGTTTTTTCATGCTTTCATGTTTTTTATAAAAAAGATATGAAATATTTCAAAATAATTTTTTAATTTATTCGAAATTTTGTTTGCTTTTTGAAAAGTATGTAATGTACTTTCAAAATGTTGAAAAATGCTCAAAATATCAATGCCATCCGTATATATTTTTTAAAAATACCTGATGCATTGAAAACATAAAAATTCGAAGGAATTGAAAAATAATTTTGAATATTTCATATAATTTTTGAAAACACCTGAAAGCTGAAAAAAATCGAAAAATAAGGGTAAATTTGATGTTTTAACTGCATATTCGAAGATTTTACCATAATTTTTCGATTATTTCAATGCTTCAGGTATTTTTTAAAAAATATATGAAATGTTCAAAATTGTTTTTGAATTTCTTCGAAGTTTTATAGGCTTGTTGAAAAATAGGTAATATACTTTTAAATGTTTTGAAAAATGCTCGAAAAATATTAATTCCATCAGTATACATTTATTAAAAAATACCTGAAATCATCGAAAAATCGAAAAATATTGCAAAATGATTTTTATTACCATTTGACGATTTGGCATTTAGAACACTTTCAGACAAACATGAATTTTCTAGCTCAAGATTCTTGGATTTTTCAAAGTTATTTTATAGAATTAACTGATGGGAATTAAAATTTTCGAGCAATTTCAACAAGTTAAAGTAAGTTACATATTTTCAAAAAGCCCATAACATTTTCTAGAAATAAAAAATAATTTTGAATATTTCATGTATTTTTTGAAAACACCTGAAGCATTGAAAAAATCGAAAAATATGGTAAATTGATGTTTTACTGCATATTTCGACGATTTGGTGAATTTAGAAAATTTTTCACACAAACCTTATTTTTAGCTTAAAAAACGGATTTTTAACACTTGATATATGTATTGACACAATATTACACAAAAAAAATGTCATATTTAAGATCCTTCAGCATAAAATTCAATTTCAAAAAGCCCATAACATTTCTAAGAAATTCAAAAATAATTTTGAATATTTCATATATATTTTGAAAACACCTGAAGCATTGAAAAAATCGAAAAATATGGTAAATTGATGTTTTACTGCATATTTCGACGATTTGGTCATTTAGAACATTTTTTCCAACACAAACTTGATTTTAGCTAAATAAACGGATTTTTACACTTGAAATAAGTTATTTTGACACAATATTACACAAAAAATGTCATATTTAAGTTACTTTCAGCATAAAATTCAATTTCAAAAAGCCCATAACATTTCTAAGAAATTCAAAAATAATTTTGAATATTTCATATATTTTTTAAAAACTCTTGAAGCATTCAAAAAAATTCGAAAAATACGGGTTAAAATCATGTTTTCTGCTCATTTCGACGATTTGACCGTTTAGAACACTTTTCAGGTTTTTTAGCTTAAAATAATTGATTTAACACTTGAACATATGTATGTGACTCAAATATTACACAAAAAATGTCATATTTAAGTTACTTTCAGCATAAAATTCAATTCCATCAGTAACTCTGATAAAAAAATTTGAAAATTCATGATTTTAGCTAAAAAATTAGTTTGTCTGAAAAGTGTTCTAAATGGTTTTAAATCGGTCGAAATATGCAGTAAAACCTCATTTAACCATATTTTTTCGATATTTTTTCCAATGCTTCATGTATTTTTAAAAATACAACATTAATGATTCAAAAACTATTTTTTGAATTTTTTGAAATTTTATGGGCTATTTGAAAATATGTAATATAACTTTAATGTGTTGAAAATGCTCAGAATTAAATTCATCTGTATTTTTGATAAAAACTTTGAAAATCCATTAATTTTAGCTAAAAAACGGTTTGTCTGAAAAGTGTTCTAATTGCTCTAAATATTCGAAATATGCAATAAACATCATTTTACCATATTTTCGACTTTTTTCAATGCTGCAGGCATTTTTAAAAAAAATATATACATGAATTGATTATTTTCTAGCATTTTTCAACATTTGAAAGTATATTACATATTTTTCAAAAGCAATAAAATTTCGCATGAAAATTCAAAAATAATTTTTGAATATTCATATTTTTTAAAAATCCTCAGGCATTGAAAAAATTGAAAAATATGGTAAAAAGATGATTTACCGCATCTTTCAACGATTTAGAGCATTTAGAACACTTTTGACGACAATCCTTATTTTTTTAGCTAAAATTCATGCATTTCAAACATTTTTGTCGGAATTACTGGAAAAAAAAAAAAAAAAATAGAAATTGAATTTTACGCTTAAAGTAAACTTAAGTATGACATTTTGTGTAATATTTGTCAATACATAATTCGAGTGTGAAAATCCATTATTTTAGCTAAAAAATCATGGCAGGTTTTTGTCTGAATAAGTTCTAAATGCTCCAAACCGTCCGAAATATGCAGTAAAAACATAATTTTACCAGAATTTTTCCATTTTTTAAATGATTTCAGTGTTTGTTTAAAGATATATGAAATATTGAAAATTATTCTTTAATTTCTTCGAAATTTTATGGGCTTTTTCAAAAATTTAATATACTTTGAAAAAAGTTGAAAATGCTCAAAAATAATCAATTCAATCAGTATATATTTTTAAAAATAACTGAAGCATGAAATCAAAATATGGTAAAAGATTTTTACTGGCATAGTTCTACGATTTGGAGCATTTAGAACACTTTTCGGACAAACCAGATTTTTTTAGTTAAAAATTCATGGATTTTTCAAACTTTTTTATCAGGATTACTGATGGAATTGAATTTTATGCTGAAAGTAACTTAGCTAAAATATGTATTGACACAATATTACACAACAATGTCATATTTAAGTTCCTATCTGCAAAAAATTTATATTCCATCAGTAATTCAGATAAAAAGTTTGAAAATCCATGAATTTTTAGCCTAACAAAACATGTTTGTCTGAAACAGTGTTCTAAATGCTCTAAATCGTCGAAATATGTAGTAAAACATCATATACCATATTTTTTCGTTTTTTCAAGCTTCAGGTATTGTTAAAAAACATATATGCTGATGAAATTGAAATTTTCGAGAAATTTCAATATTTAAAAGTATATAATTAAAATTTTTTCTCAAGCAACCCATAAATTTCGATGAATTCCACAACTAATTTTGAATATATCATATTATTTTTTTAAAAATGCTGAAGCTTTGAAAAAAAATCGAAAAATATGGTAAAATGATGTTTTACTCATATTACGAGGCTTGAGTCATTAGAACCCTTTTCAGAAAATCTGATTTTTAGCTGAAATTTGCGTGATTTTCAATCTTTTTTTTTTTATCAGAATTACTGTGCGAATTGAATTTTAAAGCCGAAAGTAACTTAAATATGACATTAAAAATACTCTGAAGCATTGAAAAAAATAGAAAAATTTGGTAAAAAAATGATGTTTTTTACTGCATATTTCGACGATTTAGAGAATTTAAACACTTTTCAGACAATACTGATATTTTTCCTAAAATTCATGGATTTTCACAGTTGAATTATGTATTGAACTCAATACTAACACAAAATGTCATATTTTAGTTACTTTCAGCATAAAATTCAATTCCATCCAGTAATTTCTAATAAAAAAGTTTGAAAATCCATTAATTTCTAGCTAACACTCAGGTTTTGTCTGAAAATGTTCTAAATGCTCTAAATCGTCGAAATATGCACAAAAACATCATTTTTCCATATTTTTCGTTTTTTTTTCAATGTTCAGGTATTTTTAAAAAAAAAATAATGAAATATATTTAAAATTTTTTTAATTTCTTCGAAATTTTATAGGCTTTTTGAAAAAAACGTAATATACCATTAGAAATGTTGAAAATGCTCGAAAATTTCAATCCCCCTCAGTTAATCTGATCAAAAACAATTGAAAATCCATGAATTTTAGTTTACTAAAAAATCAGGTTTGTCTGAATAATGTTCATAAATCCTCCAAATCGTCGAAAAATGAGTAAAAAGGCATTTTACCATATTTCTCGATTTTTTCAATGCTTCAGGTATTTTTGAAAAATATACATGAGCATTGATATACCTGGATGCATTTTTCAACATTGAAAGTTATATTGCATACTTTTCAAAAAAACAAATCAAAATTTTGAAGAACTTCAAAAATAATTTTATAAATATTTCATATATTTTTTTAAAAATACTGAGCATTAAAAGAAAATAGAAAAATTATTGGAAAAATTATGTTTTACTGCATATTCACATTTAGGAGCATTTAGAACACTTTTCAGACAAACCTGATTTTTTTTGCTAAAATCATGGATTTTCAACGTTTTTTATCAGATTAGTGATGGAATTAAAATTTTCGAGCATTTTCAACAACTTAAATGTATATTTAACATTTTTCAAAAAGCCCATAAAATTTCGAACAATTCACAATAAATTTTGAATATTTTCATATTATTTTTTAAACACAAAAAAAAACAGAAATCGAAAAATATGGTAAAATTATGTTTAACTGCATATTTTCGAACGATTTGTAGCATTTAGAACACTTTTCGCACAACATGATTTTTTTAGCTAAATACATGGATTTTCCACACTTGAAATATGTATTTCACACAATACTACACAACAAATGTCATATTTTAAGTTACTTTCAGCATAAATCACTTCCATCAGTATTCTGTAAAAAAGTTTGAAAATCCATTAATTTTAGCTAAAATCTGAGGTTTGTCTGAAAAGTGTTCTAAACGCTCTAAATCGGTCCGAAATAATGGTTCAGTAATTTTAAAAAAAATATATGAAATGCTCAAAATTATTTTTTAATTCTTCGAAATTTTTATGGGGCTTTTGAAAAAAATTGTAATTATACTTTAAAAAATGTTTGAAAATGCTCGAAAATTTCAACTCCATCAGTAATTCTTTATCAGAATTAAACATATGCCTCACAACATAATGCCTTCGCCCATTCTTTCACCCTCATATAAACATAAATAAATATTATAAAAAAATGGAAAAAATAACGTGGCAGTGAATATTACTATTCTACTCAAACACAGTTATTAATACGTCCTTGTACAACAATATGTATTTGTGAACATGAGAACATTATTGTGGTGTTAGATAAATGGGATGTATGTATAGAGCAGTGAGACAGGGAACCACAATCAACTTGACCAAAATGAATGTAACTTACAATAATATTTTTCAGAGGGCAGTTCACACAGTAATCTAATCCCACAGGGTCCAAGAATTACACAGCACGAGTACTGGCGCCAAGTCCAGTACTCATGACCAATTGCCTCCAACATCTCCTCCAATACTTCAGCACCTCCTCCCGATCCTGCTCCCCAGCACAGCTCCGCTCGAAGTCTCTGCTCAGGAGCGTCTGCACCCCAGCAGCAGCTCCGCTTGAACCTCCTGATCATGCTCTTTTTCCTTGGCTTTTATGGTGTCCAAAGACACCCCTCCACAACCACGTGTACGACCTGACGTCCCCCCCTTCGCCTAGGTTCTGAAGCCGTCAAGAACAAAAGACCTCAAAGTGGGCGTGCTAAGACCGTTTACCCAGGCAAGGTTGTGACCATATAATTGGTTAAATTAGGTCTCCCAAGAGACCACACAAGCCCAGCTGAACTACACACACCCTCCCCCCATTCTCGCCCAATTTAAAAATCTGAGAATCTAGGACAATTTTTCCTAGATTATTAGATTATTTAAATCATAATTCCTAAATCTATTAAAATGCAAAAGACAAAATATACATAATACAAAATTATTCAACTAGAACTATATTTCCTCTCATCTTTCCTATCACCACAAGCAGCAAAATCAGTACACCTGGCAGTTTGGCCAGCATAACATTGCTCTCTTGTCAAAGCCTCCTTACCGTCAATTCTCCTTAAAACAATATCGGGCTCCAGTGCCCTTCTCACTTTTACTAGAAATGCACTAGCCAAAGCTAGTCACCCTCAGCTCGTTTATCCATTGGGCAAACCTCTCTAGGCTTCTTTGCGTGGAAAAACTGCTGCATACGGTTGCATTCTTTCAAGTAACTGCAACTGTGACCCACTTCACGACCACCAAGTCGCATTTTCGGCACACTTCACATGCCACAACTACAACATCTGAAAATCGAGACAGGGCAGCATCGCAGCTAAGACCCTCCATTAACCTATGCCACTACTAGGATTCAATGGCCTCGAAGAAAACAAGGCGGCCATAGATCACTGCCCGTTTTCAAAGGTCACCTTATTTCACACCAGTAACACTAACACTTCTGGTAAAGTCAAAGTAGGCAGGGGACATCTCTCACTCCTAATTGTCTCTCATGGCTGGCAGGCATCCCCGCATACCTGTCTGCACAGGTCGACCAGCAAGCAGGACACACCTCCATACCGCCCTTGAAAGCAGGCTGGTCCCAGCAGCTGGATCCATCTCCGCGCTCACATCCCTTCCACATCTCCGAGGAGACAACTCCATCATAGGTAATTCTCCTGTCCTGGCACACCAGCCAGAATCCCTCACACACCACTGCAGTATCACCGCCATCTCCTCTTGAGCTAGCAGCATCGCAGCATCACAGCACGCCACAGCATATCCACATCACAGCACAGCCGTATCACAGCAGGCACATAGCATGGCCAAATCATAGGCAGCACGGCCGACAGCAATCTTCAGCAGCATCACAGCAGCCGACATCAGCAGTACAGGCTAGGTCAGATGTATTCTTGCTCAGAGTGAGGTGAGGTCACTTCAGGTCATCAACACAGGTGCGGTCACCCATCTGCCCTGGCAACTGCGGGTTAACTGGCAGTCCGCAGGCAATGGTCACAGAGGTGGTTGATGCAGACAGACACCCACTACACTGGATGACAAGACCACAGGCAGCAATACAACATCTACTAGGGCACATCACTGGGTGACTGGGCATATCAGCTGGGTGACTGGCATGTCAGGTGGACAGCATCATAGCAACTCTCAATTGGGTGACATTTGTGGGTGAGTCTTCCAAGGTGGTCTGGGTGACTGTCTCATTCCTCTGTAAATATCAATTTTCGGCAGTAATTGCTTCCCCAAAAGTCTCACCCAAATACTAATATTCTCCACCATTTATCTTAAACCAACAACCAGCTCTGGTGCCTGGTGGTTTAACGCTCTCGCTTCACACGGTGAGGGCCTGGGTCGATTCCCAGCCAGAGTAGAAACATTGGACATGTTTCTTTCCACCTGTTGTCTATGTTCCCCATCAGTTAAAATGGGTACCTGGGTGTTAGTCAACTGTGTGGTGGTCGCATCCTGGACACTGAACCTAATGAGGAGTCCCTGGACACAGACCGGCCGCGGGGGCGTTGACCCTGGAACTCTCTCCAGATAAACTTCACCAAATATAATAATACAACCACACAATTACTCAGAACCCACCTTCAAAAAGACAGTTAAGGTTACTAGGATTTGTAATACAACAGATATTCACTTAAGATTTTACACACACAAAAAAAAAAAATTGGTAGCAAATATGGTAGCATACAAGACACCTGACAGGTCAAAAAATAAGGCACATGTAAATGGTTCCTACTATAAAAATCATAAGAACCACCCACCGCTGCCACCATGTCATGTAGAGAGGGTTATGATTAGGTGAATATGGGGGTAAGCGGTGGGAGTTAGTAGGTAGGTGACAGGCGTAGGCAGTAGGAGGGGTGAGAGCGGAGGTAGGTAGGTAATGACAGGTCAGTGGTGACCACCACGACACTCTCATTAACTCTACACTACTCACTAACATATGCCTCGCCCATTCTTCACTCATATAAACATAGTAAAATATGAAAAAAAGAATAAATAACGGTATTTTGCATAACAAGTATAACCGAGCAGTCAAAAATAAGGCACATGGAACTGGTTCCTACTATAAAAATAATAAGAACCATCCCACCGCTGCCACCATGTCATGTAGAGGGGGTTATGATTAGGTGAATATGGGGGTAAGCGGTGGGAGTTAGTAGGTAGGTGACAGGCGTAGGCAGTAGGAGGGGTGAGTGCGGAGGTAGGTAGGTAATGACAGGTCAGTGGTGACCACCACGACACTCTCATTAACTCTACACTACTCACTAACATATGCCTCGCCCATTCTTCACTCATATAAACATAGTAAAATATAAAAAAAAGAATAAATAACGGTATTTTGCATAACAAGTATAACCGAGCAGTCAAAAATAAGGCACATGGAACTGGTTCCTACTATAAAAATAATAAGAACCATCCCACCGCTGCCACCATGTCATGTAGAGGGGGTAATGATTAGGTGAATATGGGGGTAAGCGGTGGGAGTTAGTAGGTAGGTGATAGGCGTAGGCAGTAGGAGGGGTGAGTGCGGAGGTAGGTAGGTAATGACAGGTCAGTGGTGACCACCACGACACTCTCATTAACTCTACACTACTCACTAACATATGCCTCGCCCCCATTCTTCACTCATATAAACATAGTAAAAATAAAAATAAAAGAATAAATAACGGTGCAGTGAATATTACTATTCACTTAGAACACAGTTTATTATAAGTCCTTGCACAATAATATATTAGGGAACAGGAGAACATTATTGTGGTTTAGTAAATGGGATGGTATGTATTTAAGCAGGGAACACAATCAACTTGACCAAAATGATCATAATCAGATCGATCGGACTCACAGGTAAGTACCCACGAGGGGCGAGGGGCAAGTGGGGACAGTGCGAAGAAAAGACGGGAGAGGAAGTCTTGAGTCAAGAGAGAAGAGTCCAGGACAAAACCCAACTGTAAGCCTGGAAATAACAATGATAAAAGACGACAAAGAGACAACAGAACTCTGGTGAGGGCTGACTGCAACTTGCTGGATGGAAGATTGCTGCTTCTTGATGGTGATTGGTGACTGCAGGCGACAAGGGAGGAGCTCAACGTTGATTGGGCCTGACCTCGGTGGAGTGCGGTTGTGCACGGCACCCCTCGCTATATCAGTCATAGACCTTTAGAACGCGATACGGAGGTATTGGAGTGTTTCAGAGTGGATCGCTCATGTTCAGATTGACCCTTCTCGCCGACTGTGTTAGTTTATGCACGGTTTCGGCGCCTTCGTGCGGTGCCCACGCTTTCGTGGGAGCACTCACCGAATGCTGGGGATGTTCCCTGTGAGTCCATGTTAGTTTTACGCATGGTTTCTCACAGGAAACTTCGTGGACTAAGTGCTTTTTCTTTCACGACATTCTGCAGTGATCTGGCGTGTTCTGTGATGTTTACGCACACACACGCAGTCATACGTGTGCTCGTGGCAACATAATAATTCGGTGCTTTCGTGGGCGTTCGTGCGTGCTGCGTCCGCGCCACCGTTACGCAACAGGAACAGATATTTGTGTAGCTAAGTAGACAGTAGTGGATCTTGGTTACGCACATGCGGGAGGAGTGATGATGGTGGAGGCTGGCTGAGTAGTAGCTTGAAGTAATTTTGTAGTGGTAAGCTTGTATCTTTGCAATTGCTGCATACGTTGGTGTGTTGCTAGTAGGTTTTTTCTTTGCTGCTTCTTGTGTTTTCTTCACAATATTCTTTCGTGTAGGACATTTTGTTGCAAGTGTATGGTGGTCGTTACTTTTACAGTTTAAGCACGATGGTTGTGGTGGAGTAGCAGCGGTGCAGGAACTGAAGGTGTGTCCCTCACTACCACATGTAGTGCAGAACTTCTTGTCTTTTACTGGACATGCTTTGGTGGTGTGATGGTAAGAATAACAGTTCCAGCAGTGTTGGATGTACTGATATCTCTCTGCTTCGATGTAGGCAGGACTGATGAAGTAGTAGTAAACAGCATGACCTTCAGTCAGAGCAGTGGCAGCCATGTTAACGTCGGTGAAGGTGACCTTGAGCATGGATGATGCATTCGGGATTTTTGTGATGCAGTCTACAGTAGCCCAAGTATTTTGCGTCTCGATGGATGTCTTGAGTTCTGCAGGTGATTGAGACGTCAGAATCTTATCCAGTTTTTTAAGGAATACTGATTTCCTGGCCCTGAGGGCAGGAGATGACATAACAGTAAACCCTTGAGCGGTAAGTGTAGTGGTGGCATCTGTAGTGAGTAGCTTCTCTGCTTCAGCATCATCGTGGCACACAACAATGAATGCTTTTTCAGGGACAAAATGGTGTTGAATTTAACTTGCAGTGCTCCTTGAACAAACAGTTGCAAGAGCAATCTTCGTTGAATCATCAACGGTACCATTTGTTGACACGATTTGCGTAGCTCATCGTGCAATGAAGGTGAAGACGATGCTGGTAAAATTTCCCTCCCCAACGGGGTTTCGTAGGGAGACAGAGTAGGGAAGACTTCACCCAGCTACAAGAGTGCAGAGGCCAACTGTCTGCCCAGGGGCAGGCAGCCAGCTACGCACCAAGTCCTGGAGCAGGATGAAGAGTTCCTCTTCTCTTGCCTGTTCTAGTTGCTGAGTATCGAGGTCTGATCCTCCCAACCGGGAGCAGGTACGTCTTTCCAGTGCAGAAGCCAGTCGATGAGTGAAGTCTAAAAAAGTGTGACCAAAATGAATGTAACTTACAATATAGTTCAGAGAGCAGTTCATCACAGGATCTAAGCCACAGGTCCCAAGAATTACACAGCACGAGTACTGCGCCAAGCCAGTACTCTGACCAATGCCTCCAACAGTCTCCTCCAGAGACTTCAGCAGCCTCCTCCCGAGCCCTGCACCCCAGCAGCAGCTCCGCTCGAAGTCTCTGCTCAGGAGCTCTGCACCCTAGCAGCAGCTCCGCTCGAAGTCTCTGCTCAGGAGCTCTGCACCCCAGCAGCAGCTCCGCTCGAATCTCCTGATCATGCTCTTCCTTGGGCTTTTATGGTGGTCCAAGCACCCTCCATAACCACCTGTACGACCTGACGCCTAGGTCTGAAGCCGTCAAGAACAAAAGACCTCAGACGTGGGCGTGGCTACAGACGTTTGCCAAGGCAAGGTGTGACCATATAATTGGTTAAATTAGGTCTCCCAAGAGACCACACAAGCCCAGCTGAACTACATCACATCCCCCTTTCTCACCCAATTTAAAATATCTGAGAACTAGGACAATTTGTCCTAGTTATTAGATTATTTTAATCCTAATACCTTAAATCTATTACAATACAAAGACAAAATTATACATAATACAAAATTATTCAATACATATATTTCCCTCAACCTTCTCATCTACCACAAGGCAGCATAATCAGTACAACCTGGCAGTTGCCAGCATAACATTGCTCTCTGGTGCAAAGCCTCCTTACCCGTCATTTCTCCTTAAAACTAAATATCGGGCTCCAGTCCCTTCTCTACTTTTACTAGAAATGCACTACCCAAATTTGCTAGTCACCCTCGCACGTTATCCATTGGGCCAAACCTCTCTAGGCTTCTTTGGCGGGGGAAAACTGCTCCATGGTTGCATTCTTTCAAGTAACTGCAACTGGACCACTTCACGACCACCAAGGTCGCATTTTCGGCACACTTCACTTTGCACACTACAACATCTGAAAATCGAGACAGGGCAGGCATCGCAGCTAAGACCCTCCATTATCCTATGCCACTACTAGGATTCACTGGCCTCAGAAAACAAGGCGGCCATAATCACGGGACCGTTTTCAAGGTCACCTTATTCACACAGGTAACACTAACACTTTGGCAAGTCAAAGCAGGCTGGGGACATCTCTCACTCCTAATTGTCTCTCATGGCTGGCAGGGCATCCCCGCATACCTGTCGCACGGTCGACCAGCAAGGCAGGACACACCTCCATACCGCCCTTGAAACAGGCTGGTCCCAGCAGCTGGAGTCCATCTCCGCGGCTCACTTTCCTTCCACATCTCCGGGGAGGCAACTCCTTCATATAGATTCTCCTGTCCTGGCACACCACCAGAATCCCTCACACACCCACTGCAGCATCACCGCCTTCTCCTCTTGAGCTAGGCAGAAATCGCAGCATCACAGCACGGCCACAGCATACCATCATCACAGCACGGCCGTATCACAGCACACATAGCACGGCCCACAGCATTGCAGCACGGCTACAGCATCTCAGCATGGCCACAGCATAGCAGCAGGGACTACAGCATTTTCAGCAGCATACACAGCAGCCGACATCAGCAGTAGCGGGCTATCGCAGTTGCTCGAGGTGAGGTGAGGTCACTTCAGGTCATCAACAGCAGGTGCGGTCACCCATCCCGCCAACTGCGGGTAACTGGCGGGCCCCCAGGCAATGGTCACAGAGGCTGGTGATGCAGAGAGACACCCACTACACTGGAAAGACAGACCAGGCAGCAATACATCTACTAGGGCACATCAACTGGGTCTGGGCAAAATCAGCGGTGACTGGGCATGTCAGGTGGACAGCAATCATAGGCAACTCTTCAATGGGTGACAGTTGTGGGTGAGTCTTCCAAGGCGGGCTGGGTGACTTCTCATTCCTCTGTAAATATTCAATTTCGGCCAGTAATTGCTTCCCCCAAAAGTCTCACCCAAATACTAATATTCTCCACCATTTATCTTAAACCAACAACCAGCTCTGGTGGCCTGGTGGTTAACGCTCTCGCTTCACATGGTGAGGGCCTGGGTTCGATTCCCAGCCAGAGTAGAAACATTGGACGTGTTTCTTTCCACCTGTTGTCTATGTTCCCCATCAGTAAAATGGGTACCTGGGTGTTAGTCGACTGGTGTGGGTCGCATCCTGGGACACTGACCTAAGGAGGCCTGGTCACAGACTGGCCGCGGGGGCGTTGACCCCCGGAACTCTCTCCAGATAAACTCCACCAAATATAATAATACAACCACACAATTACTCAGACCCACCTTCAAAAAAGGACAGTTAAGGTTACTAGGATTGTAATATCATACAGATATTCACTTTTAAAATTTTACACACACAAGAAAAAAAAATTGGTAGCAAATGGTAGCATAACAAGTATAACCGAGCAGTCAAAAATAAGGCACATGGAACTGGTTCCTACTATAAAAATAATAAGAACCATCCCACCGCTGCCACCATGTCATGTAAGGGGTAATGATTAGGTAATATGGGGTAAGCGGTGGGAGTTAGTAGGTTTGGTGACAGCGTAGGCAGTAGGAGGGGTGAAATGCGGAGGTAGGTAGGTAATGACAGGTCAGTGGTGACCACCACGACACTCTCATTAACTCTACACTACTCACTAACATATGCCTCGCCCATTCTTCACTCATAAACATAGTAAAATATAAAAAAAAAGAATAAATAACGGTGGCAGTGAATATTACTATTCTACTCAAACACAGTTTATTATTAAGTCCTTGTACAATAATATATTTGGGAACAGGAGAACATTATTGTGGTTTAGATAAATGGGATGGTATGTATAAGCAGTGAGACAGGGAACACAATCAACTTGATCAAAATGATCAGCTCAGATCAGATCGGACTCACAGGTAAGTACCCACGAGGGGCGAGGGGCAAGTGGGGACAGTGCGAAGAATAGACGGGGAGAGGAATGTCTTGAGTCGAAGAGAGAAGAGTCAGGACTAAACCCAACTGCTAAGCCTGGATAACAATGATAAAAGACGACGTAGAGATAACAGGAACTCTGTAGGAGCTGACTGCAACTTGCTGGATGGAAGATTGCTGCTTCTTGATGGTGATTTGGGGGACGGGCAGGGCGAAAAGGGGAGGAGCTCAACGTTGTTTTGGGAAAAATTTAAAAACAAGACAAACCATCAAAAGGAAAGGGAAAAACACTACAACACCAAGTTTTAAAGACGAATTTACAACGAAATTTGGGAAACCGCCCCCACCTCCTCCAAAAAATTTCCCCTGGAGAAACTGACTCCAAGGACACCCCCCTGTGTCGTCTCCACCACTTCCCCCCCCACCCCCCTCAGTGTTGGTTGGCCTGCCCCTCGGGGGAGTGGGGGTTGTGCACGGAAACCCCCCTGCTGAAATAAAGTCATAGACCTTAGAACGCGATACGGTTTTTTTGGGGAGTTTTTCAGAGGGATCGTTTGGGGGTTCCCAGGGGTGACTCCTTCCCCGCCGACCTGTGTTAGTTTCCCGCAGGGTTCGCCCCTTTCGTGCGTGGACCACGCATTCGTGGGAGCACGCAGGGAATGCTGGGATTTTCCCCCTGTGAGGCCCAAAGGGTTAGTTTACGCATTTTTTTAAAAAGGGAAATTTCGTGACAAAGTGTTTTTCCCCTTTCAAGACATTCGCGGATTCGGCGTTTCTGTTTTTAGTTTACCACAGCCACCCCAGTAAATAACTTGTGCAAAACCGGGGCCCAAAAAAAATTCTTTGGGCTTTTCGTGCGTGCTGCCCCGCCCCCATCGTTTACGCAGGGGGAAAGGGTTCGTGACTAAGTGCTTTTCTTTCAAGACTTCTGCGGGGAGTTTTGTGTTATTTTAAACGCAAAATTTTGCGAATTTTGTCGGAAATTGGGTGTGATTCGTAGGGTGTGCTGTGGCGTGGCGCTGACCAGCCTTGTGCTTCGGGGCACTGGTACAGCTCGCCGGGGTGCCGGGTTTGTGTTATTTACACATAGAAACCTGATTGCCCGCCTTTTCGGAAATTGTGAGCCCCAAAATGTGTGTATTCAGTGCTCTGGGAAAATATCCATTTGGGTAACCTGGGGTCTTCACAAAAACGATCCCATTAAAGTGACGTGATACTCGCTTGTAAAACCACGGGAAAACCCCACTGCGTTTTTAAATGGGGTTTTGGGAACTGTGGCACACAGCTACAGCCTCGTTGGGGGGCTGAAAGGGCCAGGTCACTCGGGAAACCCAAAAGGGCAAACGGCCCATGTAAACATGCAAACGACGACTGTCAGGGCGACGTGGAGGAAGTGGAAGGGCCAGCGAAAAAAACCCAAGGACAACCTGTTTTTGGGAAAGGGGCGATCCCACAGAAGCCCTAAAACGATCCCACTGCTTCCCCAAGGCCGGGGGAAACGATGAGGAAGCCGAGGCCAACCCAACCCCGGGCCCCAGCAGGTGGACCCCCCCCCAACAATGGGGCCCCAGGGGAATGCCCCGGGAAACCCTCCTCCCAGCAATGGCACCAAATAAAACCCAAACCCCCAACAACCTCACGGGCAACAAAAGGAAACGAGATGGAACGGGGGCGCTCAGGACCTCAGAACCGTGCTGCAAAGGCAACCAACGGGTGGGCCCTTTCCCAAAAATTCATTATCCCTCATTTACGACATGGTGAAGAACCTGGAGGCGACCTGCCTTCCATAAAGCTCAGCTGCGACATCACACTCAGGGGAGATTGTGGCGAAGCCGCGCAAAGGGGAAAACAAAAAAAAAAAACGTTTCGACTAAAGGGCCCAAGGGCGCAAGAACCAATGGAAAAAGGGAGCTCCTGGCTCAAGAAAAGATGCAAAAGGGGGTTTGTGCTCCACGTCCCGTACCCATCCCAAAGCAGAGCGTTTCCTCAAATGCAACCAACATTGTCAAGGCAGAAAAGGCTAAACCCCCGGGGAACCAACAAGATTCCCAACAGGGAATATGTTATCCCCACCACCGGGGGAACCCCCCTACCATCCCACACCACTGGGGGTGGGGGCGGTTAAAAAATTCGGCCATATGTAGGGGCCCACTACAATGCTAAAACTCCGGGGTTTTTAAAAACCTATCGCGGCTACCCCCAAACATGTAAAGAAGTGTGGAGTCTGCAAAAAGCAGCACGCCCTCCAAGGATTGCATTGCTTTTGCCCAAGCGGGGGCCCCCCCCCCCAGCCCCCAAACCCCCCCAAACCCCAAGGCCGCCAACTGCGGCAAAAAAAACACCCGCAGGGAACCAGGGCTGCCCCTGTCATGGAAACAGCGGTGGCAACGGGTGCGACAGCGATGGCCCCTGTGGCGACAGCCCACCCCCAAAATCGGAAAAACACCCAACACAACAGGGGGGGACATCGCCCCAATCCCCCCTTTCCTCCACGCCCCAACCCATGGAACTATCATAAACCGGGCCCAAATTTCCGGCGCCAGTACAGGCCCCCGGGGCGGGGGGCCTTTCACCCAAACAGCAGAGATTTCCCCCAGCACTGGGGGAGAAACAGGGGAAACCCAAGTTGAAAACCGAAGGGGGGAACAAGGCAGGGGCAAGCCCCTGGGAAGCCTCACAGAAACGGAACAAAGGAAAACACAAAAAGGCCCCCCCTCGGGGAAACCTGCTCAAGGAGCTCGGCAACCAGCACCAGACAGGACACCAGCAAGGGATTTCCCGCCCCGAGCCAGCCCCCCACCCGAGTGAAAGCAGGAAACACCCCGCGGCACCCATTCAGATGGAAACAAAAAAAACCACGGAACCTCGCACCTGGGGGTAAAGCAGCAGCAACAATGGGCGGGAGGGGGCCCAACAACCCAGCCGCAGCCAAGGAAGCCCGTCCCCCCAGGGGGAGGGAAATCGCGGGTTCACTTTTCCCCGGGTAATCAAGCTTGGGGTAAGGTGCTATCCATGCAACTCCCCCTCAATGAAGGACAGGCGGGGTTTTAAAAGGACCCTGATTTCCCCGTGTACAGCATGGTCCCCTGGAAAAAGGGCCCGACTCAGCAGCCCTGAAAAAATCACCTCACCCAGGCCCTTCCCACGCCCGGGGAAATGGTAGAAAACACGCACGGATGTTCCGGAGGACCAGGCCAAACAGGGGAGATGGGTCCGAGGGGTCGCCCGGCATTCCCTAAAAATTCCTCCAGTGGAACACCCTGGGTCGGGAGGCAGAAACCCCCTACCCTTCCGGGCGGCAGTCCCGGGATGAGATAGATGTGTTTTCTTTTTCCCCAAGAAAACCCCTTGTCAAGCCCCCACCCGCCCCACACCCAAACCCCTCCCGGGGTTTCCTCTGCATACCGGGCAGGGGGGGGCCCCCCCGCCAGGGGAAACCGGGAAAACTAGTGGGGAAGGGGCATCCCCCCCCACTCGATCGTCCCCTGACCCCTATCAACTGGGGTAAAGGGGGTGGGGGTTTGAAAACCCTGTAACCTGAAAACTGCCATCGGAAACCACTGACATTTACAATGTTCCCGGGAAGCGCAGGGTTTTAACTCTCGACCTCTGGGAAGGTTCAGCTTTTGTCCATATCCCCGCCTCGAGGGCGTGTTTCGTGGGGGGGGACTTCAAACCCGCCCATCAGAGTTCTCCACTCTGTCCCCCCCCATACCAATGAAAAGGGCAGGGCACTTGGGGGCTGTGCTCAAAGATGTTCCTGACGTCGTCCCCCCAAAACAAGGGGGAAGCCGACACACCACGGCGGCAACCGACTGGATGCCCACTCTCCCCCCGGAGACGGGCACCCTGGAGTGAGGGGGGGAACTCCACCCACTTCCCCCCAGCGCCACTTCGCGATCGAAAACCATGCGGGCGCTCCCCCGGGCAAAACCCCCAAAACAAAACCCCTTTCCAAAGGGTTTGAATTTCAAAGAAGGCGGACGGCTTTCTTCCAGGATGTCATACAGCAATGGTGGGAGAAAAAAGACCCTCCCTCTCCCGAAAAATCCCGATGCAGGCTGCCCAAACCTCCAACTTCCCTCACCCTGGGGGCGAGGTGGCCATCCCAAATTAAACCCCCGGGGGAGGTACCCCCTCAAGGGGGGAAATGGTGGTTCTAAAGACAGACCCGTCAAGGAGCAAAAACCACCGGGGTCAACCCGGCCCGCGGCTCCACAGACGCAACCCCTTTCGCTGACAACCCTTCGCTACTGAGAGAAAGGGGGTGCGGCACGCTCGCCACATCTCCCACAGAAATCCCCCCTGGGAAAGTTTTTTCGAATGGTGTTTCCTTTCCTTTTGGGGCCCTGCCACTAAACCCCGTCTGAGATCTGGGGGAAAAAGGTATAGCTACCGGAAAAAAGCAGAGGAACAGCGCGTGCTTTACCCCTGACCCCCGGGTGGTGAAGCAAGAGGCTGGTCGACCCTTCCCCTTCCAGGGCCGCAACAGCCGCCTTTCCACAAGATGTTCAGAAACCCCCCAGGCTGCCTCCTCCCCCGACGGACTGGGCCCGGCCCACAGGCTGCAAAAATGCGAACAAAAACGACCCAAAACCCATGTTTAACTTCACGACCGGGGGCTGAAGGCAACCCTCAGGACACCACGACCCCCCCCCGGCCCAGGATGGAACACCACAGTAAAAAACGCAAGGGGCCCCCTGGACATATCACTCTTGGAGGGCATCAACTGCCCTGGAGGGGTGGACAAATCCCCACTGCGGGGGAAAGGGGGCCCCTCGTCCTGGGCCCCTCCCCAAAACCCCCGGGACCCCCCGGAAAAACATGAGGCCCATTTTCTCTCACCCCGCGTCTGTCCAAGACGGCTGGGGGATGAAACCCTTTAGCGACTACGTGGAAAACTTGGGGCCCCAACACCGTCCAATTACGGCTTCCCCACGAGGGGGTGGGGACAGCAGGGCATCACCACCCTCCTTTCAGGCATTGGGTCTTTAAAAAGGGGACCCAAAATTTTTGTCTTCCCCGGAAACCCCGAGAAAGCCCTTTTTAGCTTTCCAGCCGGGACCAGCCATCCTTGACCCCCCTAGCAGGGGAGGGGGGTGAAGGGAAAGGGTCCTTGCCCGGATCTCTTTATACCTGCCGGGCAAAGGGGGTGCACGGTGCGTTTTCCAGGGGCAAGGCCACCCTTTAGGGCCCCCTTTAAAACGGCCCCCCCGAGGGGGGGTCCTCAAACCCCGCTCTCCATTTAATGTCCTGAAAGAAGAGCTGGTCAGCTGGGGCCCTTCCTCTTTAGGCACCCCCAAACTGCTCACTACGCTGATTAAACCTTGGGGCCCCCATCATCACCGAAGATTGGGGTTTTATGCATAGAGCCCAACGTGACCTTAAAAACCCCTCTCCACCGCCTGCCCCTCGTCTCGGCCTCAAGGGCTCACAGAAAAATCCAAGGCCCCTGAACCTGCAAAGCCAATGTGGGGGAGGGGAGACTGCCCGATGTCGGGTTTTAATTTTCGACTGGGTCCCGTAGCTACCTGTACCTGGGGGTGCACCTCGACAAACGGCTCTTTCCTTTCGGGAACAGGCCCGGGGTAACGTCAAGAGCGGACCACAAAAGGGTCAACCCCCAAGCGGGCCCTCGCCACCCTAGGTCAAAGGGGCCCCCCCCTGACATTCTCCATTATTCATGTGCAGGCGGTTTCGCCCCCTCCTCATCGACTAAAAGGGGCACTTACCCTTGTCCAAAGCCCGCCCAACGCACCTTCCCAAAACTCAAAAGGCGTCCAAAAAAAAAAAATCAGACTTGGGTTTGGATCAAGTTGGGGGGGGGGCCGAGGTTTGGGCGAACACTGTGCCCCCCGGGAAACAAAGAGGGCCAAAATTTCAGCCCTACGCGACAGAATCGCCCCGTGGCAGCCAGGGGGGTGGGCCCAAAATCGTAAAAACTCCCGGGGGAGAGGGGGGGCTTTCAACAACCCCCCTTGAAAAGGCAACAGGGAGACCTCAGGGAATTCCCCTTCCCGGCCGCTGTGGGGGTGGGCACGGGTGATGTACAAAAAAACTCCCCCCCATGGGGCTTATAAATCGACAAGGGCTGTGACCGGCCTGTGGGGGGGTACACCCCGTTTCTCCCCCCCCTGGGCACCGAACCGTTGTGATCCCATCCAAACCCCCCCATTGGCAAGCGTCACTGCCCAACAAAGTGCTCCCGCCCAAAAAGGCGCAGTGGGGTATTTCACAGCAAGCCCCCCTGGGTGTCCGTATATTACAACCCAAACCCATGGCTCCCGGGGGCCAAGGGGTTTGGGCCCCACAGGTGCCGGGTTTTCACCAAGCCCCCTCTGACGGGGGAAGGGGTCTCAAATTTACTGCACAATTCTCCAGGAAAAACCCATCCATCCAGAGGGCCCCTGCAACACGCATCCTGGATCATCGGCGACCCCCAGTCCCTTCATGTGGGCTCCAACGGCGATCCGGGCCCTCCCGCCCCAGGGGGGGCCCCGGGACCCCATCCGGCTAATTACTGCCCCTCAGAAGGACCTGCAGACCCCCTTAAGGAGCAGGGACAGCAAGCAACAATCAACTGGATACCGGGCCCACACCCCCTCGCTGGGAATGATGGGCAGATCGAGCGGCAAGGTTTGGCAACCCTTTAGGGCCCCGCCAATTTACCCCCCAAATTGGGTAACAGCCCCAAGGCAGGTGGTCTGGGGCAGCTGAAAGCAGCCAGGCGCCCGCTAAACCCGGGCCAGGGACATCGCGGAGCCATCTGGTATGACAAAGGGGGGACCCGTGGGGGAAAAAAACCCCCCCCGAAATTCGGGCTAGACCCGGAAGGTTTTCAGGTTTTTTTGGGTTTCCCCCCCGGCTGCGACTTGGCTACCCCAACGCCAGAAGAAAACCTTGCCCGCGTGGGGAGAGGAAACGCTGCCCGCCCTTGCAAACCAATGGCCCAGATCCACTATGCACAAACCCCCTCACCCGTCCAGCGACGGTGTTTTCCCCCCGACAAGGCACTTTCCCCAAAGGCCCGGGGGCCCGAACCGAAAGACACCGCAGCCCGGGTGGTGAACCCTTTGCCACCCAAGACCCCGGGGGAACCCCACCCCATCCGGCTGCCCACCCACCACCTCGATGACGCCCCCCACATACAACTAAAAGAGTCGCCACTACGCTCCATCTATCACCCCTCCTACTCTTTTCCCCCTTTTACTCCCCTACCTCCTCTCCCCCCCCCCTTTAAAAAAAAAAAAAAAAAAAAAAAAAAAAAAAAAATCCAATGGAGCCTGTTAAACCCCTTCAAAGGGAAAAGGGCCCGAATCAACCCAGAACCAATGCACACTACCCAAAATTTGATGGGGGGTTCCAAAAAGGGCCCATAAACCCTGACCTTGCGAAGCCTGCCGACGAGAAAGAAAGAAACACCCCCCCCTTTTTGGGGGTCAGTGCAAGATAGAAAAAAGAATTAAACCCCCCAAAACCCGGGGGGCCCAAGAGAGAAGATAGAAAAAAGAAGAAGAAAGATCGACCCCCCCCGCACCGGGGGGCCCCCCCGCCGGGTCACCATCTGGGGGAAGACCCGGGGCCCGGGAAATAAACCCGGCAAAAACTTTTAAAGAAAGAATGAATTGCCTGGGCCCGGGCCGCCAGTTTTCCCGCGTTTGCCCGGGGGTGGGGGACCGACCTGCTGTTTATGACCTGAAGTGACCTCACCTCACCTCGAGCAACTGACCATAGCCTGCTACTAAATGCTGATGTCGGTTTCTGGATGCTGCTGAGATGCTGTACCAAGCTGCCATGCTTCCGTGCTGAGATGCTGTAGCCCGGGTGGGGAATGCGTGGCCCCTGCTATTGCTCTGTGAAACGGCCGTTCTGTGTTTATGGATATGGGTGGGGGGCCGTGTTTTGTAAGCTGGAAGGGTGCCCCAGCTTTAAGAGGAGAGGGGGGGTATGCTGCGTGGTTTTGTGAGGGGTTTTTGGCTGGTGTTCCAGGACCCCGGAGAATCTACAAAGAAGGAGTTGCCCCTTTTTCGAGATGTGGAAAAACGGAGCCGCGGAATGGACCCATGCTGGGAAAACCCGCCCCGCTTTTCCCAAAGGGCGGGAGGGGGTGGGCCCTGCCTTGCTGGCGAACCTTTGCGGGCAAGGGGAAACGGGGATCCCTGGCCAGCCATTTAGAAAACAATTAGGAAATGAGGGGAAAGTCCCCAGCCTACTTTTAAATTCCAGAATTTTTAGTGGGAAACCCGTGTGAAAAAAAGGGGACCCCTTTAAAAAAAGGTCCAGTGATTATGGCCGCCCTTTTTTTCCCGAGGGGCCCGTGAAAACCTAGTTGGGGGATAGGAAAAATGGGGGGTCCCCTTTGCTGCGATGCCTGCCCTGTCTCGATTTTCAGATGTTTTAGTGTGCATGTGAAGTGTGCCGAAAAAAGGCGACCTTGGTGGGCCCTGAAGT
>NC_069402.1:1240487-1308482 GCF_026875155.1 Cherax quadricarinatus | reverse complement strand
TTTTCATTACCCCCCTTTACTGCATGGTGCAAGCGGGGGGGTTTCTTTTATTTTTTAGTAGGAACCAGTCCATGTGCCTTTTTTTTGATGCCCGGTTATCTTTTTATGCTACATTTGCTACAAATTTTTTTTCTTGTGTGTTTTAAATCAAAAGTGAATATCTGTATGATTTTTACAATCCTAGTAACTTTAACTGTCCTTTTTTGAAGGTGGGTCTGAGAAATTGTGTGGTTTGTATTATTATATTTGGTGGAGTTGGTTGTTGGTTTGAGTAAATGGTGGAGAATATCAGTTTTTGGGTGAGACTTTTGGGGGAAGCAATTACTGGCCGAAATTGAATATTTACAGAGAAATGAGAAGTCACCCAGCCCGCCTTGGAAGACTCACCACAACTGTCACCATTGAAGAGTTGCCTATGATTGCTGTCCACTGATTTTGCCCAGTCACCCAGCTGATATCCCCAGTCACCAGCTGATGTGCCCCAGTAGATGTATTGCTGCCATGGTCTGTCATCCAGTGTAGTGGGTGTTTTGTCTGGTCACCCAGCCTCTTTTGACCATTGCCTGCGGACCGCCAGTTACCCGCATTTGCCAGGATGGGTGACCGCACTGTGTTGATGACTGAAGTGACCTCACCTCCACCTAGAGCAATGACCTTAGCCTGCTACTCTTGATGTGGCTGCTTGTGATGCCTGTGGATGCTGTAGCAATGTTTGCTATGCTGTGGCCGTGCTGAGATGCTGTAGCCGTGCTGCAAGGCGGGTTGGCCGTGCTATGTGCTGCGTGATACGGCCGTGCTGTGATTATGGATATGCTGTGGCCGTGCTGTGATGCTGCGATGCTGCCTATTCAAGAGGAGAGGGAGGTGATGCTGCAGTGGTGTGTGAGGGATTCTGGCTGGTGTGCCCGGGCAGCAGAATCTACTATGAAGGAGTTGCCATCCTCGGACATGTGGAAGGAGTGAGTCGCAGGGGATGGACTCCAGCTGCAGGGACCAGCCTGCTTTCAAGGGCGGTATGGGGTGTACCCGCCTTGCTGGTCGACCTGTGCGACAGGGTATGCGGGGAAGCCCTGCCAGCCATTGAGAAGACAATTAAGGTGTTTAGATGTCCCCAGCCTACTTTGACTTCCCAGAAGTTTTAGTGTTCCCTGTGTGAATAAGGTGCCCTTGAAAACGGTCCAGTGTTTTGGGCCCCCTTTTTTATGGGCCGTGAATTTTGTAGTGGCATAGGTAATGGAGGGTCTTAGCTGCTGTCCCCGTCTCGTTTTTTAAATGTTGTGTGGCATGTAAAGTGTGCCGAAAATGCCCTTGGTGGGTGAAGTGGTCCAGTTGAGTTACTTGAAAAAAATGAAAACCCGTTGGAGCATTTTTTCCACGCAAAAAAGCCTAGAGAGATTTGGCCCAATGGTAACGTGCGAGGGGATAGTTGGAAAGTCCCTTTTCTAGTAAAAGTAGCGAAGGCACTGGACCCCGAATTATTTTAAGGAGAAATGACCGGTAAGGAGGGTTTGCACCAGAGAGAAACTTTTTTTGCGGGCCCCAATCCCATTTTGTACTGTTATGCTGCCTTGGGTAGATGGAAGGTTGGGGGGAAATATATGTAGTTGAATTTTTTGTTTTTTGTATAATTTTGTCTTTGTATTGTAAAGTTTTAAAGGGGATAAGGTTTAAAAAATAGTTAAAAACTAGGACAAATTTTCCAAGTTCTCAGATTTTTAAATTGGGCGAGAAAGGGGGATGTGATGTAGTTGCTGGGTTTGAGGTCTCTTGGGAGACTAATTTAACCAATTATATGGTCCCACCTTGCCTTGGCAAAAAGTCTGTAGCCCGCCCCGTCTGAGGTTTTTGTTCTTGAGGGGGTTCAGACCTAGGCCGTCAGGTGTACAAGTGGTTTTTTGGGGGGGTGCTTGGGCCCCCCATAAAAGCCCCAAAGGGGAAGAATGATCGAGATTCGAGGGGCTGCTGTGGGGGGCCCGAGCTCCTGAGAGAGACTTTTAGCGGAGTGCTGTGGGGTGCAGGCTCCTGAGCGAGACTTGAGCGGAGTGTGCTGGGGTGCAGGGTCATGAGGAGGCTGCTGAAGTCTCTGGGGAGACTGTTGGGGCATTGGGAGGTACTGGTTTTTGGGGGTATCGTGCTGTGTATTTTTTGGGGCCCGTGGTTTGTTCCCATGAGAACTGCCCCGAAATATTTGTAGTTACATTTATTTTGGTCAAGTTGATTGTGTTCCCTGTCCCCCTGCTTATACATACCATCCGATTTATCTAAACCCAATAAAGTTCGTTCCTAAAAATTATTATTGCAAGGTTAATAAAAAAACTGTGTTTGAGTAGAATAGTAATTTTCACTGCCACCATTATTTATTCTTTTTTTTATTTTTTTTTATGTTATATGGGAAAAAAAGGGGCGCTTTGTTGGAGTAGTGTGATTTAAATGGGTGTCGGGGTGGTCCCCATCACCTGTCTTTTCCCTCCCTACCCCCGCACCCCCCCTCTACTGCCTACGCTGTCACCTATAATAACTCCCACCATTTTCCCCCCTTTTTCCCCCAAATTTCATTACCCCCTTACTGACATGGTGGCAGTTGGGGGGATGGTTCTTTTATTTTTTTTTTTGGAAATTTTCCAGTGCCTTTTTTTTGGGACCGCTGGTTTTCTTGTCATGCACCTTTGTCCAATTTTTTTTTTTTGTTTTTTTTAAATCTAAAGTAAAATATCTTTTGATATTAAAACCCTGAAACCTTAATGCCCTTTTATGAAGGGGGGTCTGGTAATTGTTGGTTGTTTATTAATTTGTGGAGTTGGTTGTTGGTTTCGATAAATGGGGAGAATCAGTTTTTGGGTGAGACTTTTTGGGGGGGCAATTATGGCCGAAATTGAAATTTCGAGGAATGAGAAGTCACCCACCCCCCTTGGGGGGATCCCCCAATCTCACCCCTTTAAGGTTGCTTGAATGCTGTCCACCGATGTGCCCGTCACCCCGTGATATGCCAGTACCCCGTGTGTGCCCCAGTAGATGTATTGTGCCTGGTCTGTATCAGTTAGTGGGTGTTGTCTGCGTCACCCAGCCTCTGTGACCCCTTTCTGCAGACGCCTTTTTCCGCAGTTGCCCGGGAGGGGGGGACCGCAAATGTGTTATGACCTGAAGTGACCTCCCTCACCTAGAGAAATGCCATAGCTGCTTGTGTGTTTGGTGCTGTGATGTGCTAGAGCTGTAGCTGCTGCTATGCTGTGGCGGTTTGAGTTTCTGTAGCCGTGCTTGAAGTGTGGCCGTGTATTGCTCTGTGACACGGCCCCAGTGTGATGATGGATATGCTGTGGCCCTGCTGTGATGTGCGTGGGTGCCAAGTCAAAAGAGATGGCAGGTTTCTGCAGTGGTGTTGAGGGGTTTGGCTGGTGTGCCGGAAAGGGAAATTTCTATGAAAGGAGTTGCCATCCTTGGAATGTGGAAGGACGTGAGCCGCGGGGGTGGACTCAGCTGTGGGACCAGCCCGTTTCAAGGGCGGTATGGGGTTTTGTCCCGCTTGTGGTCGCCTGTGGAAGGTTGGGGGGATGCCTGCCGATGAGAGACAATTAAGGTGTGAGATGTCCCCCGTACTTTGACTTGCCAGAAGTGTTAGTGTTACCTGTGTGAAATAAAGGTGACCTTGAAAAGGTCAGTGATTATGGCCGCCTTCTTTTATGAGGCCCGGAATCCCAGTGGGCTAGGATAAAGGGGGTCTTAGCTGCGATGCCTGCCCGTCCGATTTTCAGATGTTTTGTGTGTTTTGAAGTGTGCCGAAAAAGCGACCTTTGGGGGTCGTGAAAAAGGGCCAGTTGCAGTTATTTAAAGAAAGAACCCCTTTGGAGCAGTTTTTTACCCAAAGAAGCCTAGGAGGTTTGGCCCAATGGTAACGTGGAGGGTGACTAGCATTGGAAGTGCATTTCTAGTAAAAGTGGGAAAGGCATGGAGCCCGAATTTTTTTTTAAGGGGGAAATGCCGGGGAAAGGGGGCTTTGCACCAGAGAGCAAAATGTTATGCTGGCCAACTGCCAGTTGTATGATTTTGCTGCCCTTGTGGTTTGTTTAAAGGTTTGGGGGGAATTTGTAGTTTAATAATTTTGTATTTTGTATAATTTTGTCTTTTTTTGTAATAGATTTTTGGGATAAGATTAAAAAAGTCTAATAAAATAGGCAAATTTTCCAGTTCTCAGATATTTTTAAAATTGGGGGGAGGGGAAAAGGGGGTGTGAGTAGTTCGCTGGGTGGGGAGGTCTCTTGGGGGAACCTATTTAACAAAATTTTATGGTACACTTGCTTTGGGAAAGTCTGTAGCCAGCCCAAGTTGAGGTCTTTTTTTTTGACAGCTTCAGACCCAGGCGTCAGGTCGTACCATGGTTGTGGGGGGCTTGGGCCCCCTAAAAAACCCAAGGAAAAACATGATCAGGAATTCGGCAGAGCTGCTGCTGGGGTGCAGAATCTGAAGAGACTTCGAGGGGTGTGGGGGTGCGAGTTTGGAGCAGGAAAATTTGAGCGGGGAAAATGATGCTGGGGGCAGGGTCGGGAGGGGCGTGAAGTTTGGAGGAGATGTTGGAGGCATTGGGCAGAGTACTGGCTTGGCCGTACTCGTGCTGTGTATTCTTGGGCCCTGTGGCTTAGTTCCTGTGATGAACTGCCTCTGAACTATATTGTAAGTTACATTCATTTTGGTAAAGTTGATTGTGTTCCTGTTCACTGTTTAAAATTACCATCCCATTTATCTAAACCAATTATGTTCTCCTGTTCCTAAATATTTTATTGTACAAGGACTTAATAATTTAAAATGTGTTGAGTAGAATTTGTAATATTCAAATGCCCCGTTATTTATTTTTTTTTTTTATATTTTATTTGTTTTTAAAAGTGAAGTGGGCGAGGATATGTTAGTGAGGTAGTGTAGAGTTAATGAGAGTGTCGTGGTGGTCACCATGACCCCGTCATTCCTACCTACCTCCGCACTCACCCCCCATATGCCTACGCCTGTCCCTACCTTACTAACTCCCACCACTTTTCCCCCATTTTTCCCTAATCATTTTACCCCCCTTACATGACATGGTGGCAGCGGTGGGATGGTTCTTATTATTTTTTTTAGTAGGAACCAAATTCCATGTGCCTTATTTTTGAATGCTGGTTATACTTGTCATGCTACCATTTGTACAATTTTTTTTGTGTGTGTTAAATCTAAAGTGAAAATTATCTGTATGATATTACAATCCTTTGTAACGTTAACTGTCCTTTTTGAAAGAGGGTCTGAGTTTAAATTGGGGTGGTTGTATTATTATATTTGGTGGAGTTGGTTGTTGGTTTGAGATAAAAAGGTGGAGAATATCGTATTTGGGTGAGACTTTTGGGGGAAGCAATTTATGGCCGAAATTGAATATTTACAGAGAAATGAGAAGTCACCCAGCCGCCTTGGAAGACTCACCCCCAAACTGTCACCCATTGAAGAGTTGCCTATGGTTGCTGTCCACCTGATGTGCCCAGTCACCAGCTGATATGCCCAGTCACCCAGCTGATGTGCCCCAGTAGATGTATTGCTGCCCTGGTCTGTCATCCAGTGTAGTGGGTGTCTGTCTGCATCACCCAGCCTCTGTGACCATTGACCTGCAGGACCGCCAGTTACCCGCAGTTGCCAGGGATGGGTGACCGCACCTGCTGTTGATGACCTGAAAGTGACCTACCTCACCTTGAGGCAACTGACCATAGCCTGCTACTGCTGATGTCGGCTGCTGTGTTGCTGCTGAGATGCTGTAGCGTGCTCCTATGCTGTGGCCGTGCTGAGATGCTGTACCCGTGCTGCATGCTGGGGCCCGTGTTTGTGCGCAGTGTGGCCGGCTTTGATGATGGTATGCTTGGCCGTGCTTTGAGTCGATGTGCCTATTCAGAGGAGATGAGGGTTGCTGCAGTGGTGTGGAGGGTTTTGGCTGGTGTCCCAGGACGGGGAAAATCTCTTGAACGGTTCCCATCTCGGAGATGTGGAAAGGGCGTGACCCGCAGAGATGGTCCCAGCTGCGGGGGACCAGCCTGTTTTCAAGGGCGGTATGGAGGTGGTTTTGTTTGCTGGTCGACCTGTCGACAGGTATGCAGGGTCCCCTGCCACCCATGAGAGAAAATTTAAGAGTGTGAGATGCCCCCAGCCTACTTTCACTTGCAGAAGTGTTAGTGTTCCCTGTGTGAATTAAGGGCCCTTGAAAACGGCCCAGTGATTAGGGCCCCCTTCTTTTATGGGCCGTGAACCCTAGTGGGGGGGATGGATAGGGAGGGTTTTTAGCTGCGATGCCTGCCCTTCTCGATTTTAGATATTGTAGTGTGCATGTGAAGTGTCCCAAAAAAATGCGACCTTGGGGTATGAAGGGTCCGTTGCAGTTACTTGAAAGAATGAACCGTTAGCGTTTTCCATGCAAAAAACCCTAGAGAGTTTGGCCCAATGGAAATGTGCGGGGGTTTGACTAGTTGGCAAGTGCTTTCTGAAAAAGTAGGAAGGCATGGAGCCCGATATTTATTTTTAAAGGAGAAATGCGGTAAGGGGTTTTCACCAGGACAACTGTTTGCTGGGCCCAAATGCCCGTTGTTTGTTTTGCTGCCTTGTGGGAGATGGAAGGTTGGGGAAATTATGTAGTTGAATAATTTTGTATTTTGTTTAATTTTGTCTTGTTTGTAATATTTTTGGGTAAAGGATTAAAAAGTCTAATAACTAGGACAAATTTTCCTAGTTCTGTATTTTAAATTGGGCGGAAAAAGGGGGGTGGATGTAGTTCAGCTGGGCTTGTGAGGTCTCTTTGGGGGAACCCAAATTTAACCAATTATTGGTCACACTTGCCTTTGGGAAAAAGTCTGTAGCCACGCCATCTGAGGTCTTTTGTTCTTTACGGGTTCAGACCGGGGTAGGTGTAAGTGGTTGTGGGGGGTGCTTGTGCCAATTTTAAAAAACCCAAAGGAAGACCATGATCAGAAATTGAGCGGAGTGTGCTGGGGGGGAGAGTCCTGAGTTGAGATTTGAGCGGGGGGCTGTGGGGGGTGCAGAGTCCTGAGTAGAGGGCTTCGAGCGGAGCTGCTGCTGGGGTGCAGGGGTCGGGAGGAGGGTGCGAAATCTCTGGAGGGGACGTTGGAGGCATTGGGCGAGTCTGGCCCCTTGGCGCGTATCGTGGTGTAGGTTTGGGACTGTGGGTTGTTCCTGTGATGAACTGCCCCCTGAATAATTTTTAAGTAACATTTTTTTTTGGTCAGTTGTTGTGTTCCCCGTCTCCTTCTTATAAAAACCCTCCTTTTATCTAAACCAATAATGTTCTGTCCTAAATTATTATTGTCAAGGACTTAATAATAAATGTGTTTTGGGAGAATGTAAAATTACGCCACGTTATTTATTCTTTTTTTTTTATTTTATTATGTTTTATGAGTGAAAGAATGGGCGACGCATATGTTAGTGGTAGTGTAGAGTTAATGAGAGTGTCGTGGTGGTCCCCACTCCTGTCTTTACCTCCCCTACCCCCGCACTCACCCCCCCTATGCCTACGCCTGCCACCTCCCTACTAACTCCACCGTTCCCCCCCTTTCCCCCTAATCATTACCCCCCTTAATGCATGGTGGCAGTGGGGGATGGTTCTTATTTTTTTATAGTAGGAACCCGTTCCCGTGCCTTTTTTTGATGCTGGTTATACTTGTATGCTACCCTTTGTACCAATTTTTTTTTTTTGTGTGTGTTAAATCTAAAAATGAAAAACTGTATGTATTACAATCCCGTAACGTTAAATGTCCTTTTTTGAAAAGGTGGGTTGAGTAATTGTGTGGGGTTTTTTATTATATTGGTAGAGTTTGGGTTTTTGGTTTTAGATAAATGGGGGAGAATACAGTATTTGGGTGGACTTTTGGGGGAAGAATTTCTGGCCGAAATTGAATATTTTACAGAGGAAAGAGAAGTCACCCAGCCCCCCTTGGAAGACTCACCCCAATTCCCCCATTGAAAAAGTTGCCCATGATTGCTGTCAACCGATATGCCCAGTCACCCAGTGTTGCCCGTCACCCCGTGATGTGCCCCCGTTGATGTATTGCTGCCCCGGTCTGTTCCGTGTGTGGGTTTTTGCGTCCCGCCTCGTGCCAAATTTCCTGCAGACCGCCGTTTTCCGAGTTGCCAGGGATGGGTGACCGCACCTGCTGTTGATGACCTGAAGTGACCTCACCTCACCTAGAGCAACTGACCATAGCCTGCTACTGCTGATGTGGCTGCTGTGATGCTGCTGAGATGCTGTAGCCGTGCTGCTATGCTGTGGCCGTGCTGAGATGCTGTAGCCGTGCTGCAATGCTGTGGCTCATGCTATGTGCTGCTGTGACACGGCCGAGCTGTGATGATGGATATGCTGTGGCCGTGCTGTGATGCTGCGATGCTGCCTAGCTCAAGAGGAGATGGCGGTGATGCTGCAGTGGTGTGTGTGGGGATTCTGGTGGTGTGCCAGGACAGGAGAATCTACTATGAAGGAGTTGCCATCCTCGGAGATGTGGAAGGGACATGAGCGCGGGATGGACTCCAGCTGTGGGACCAGCCTGCTTTCAAGGGCGGTATGGAGGTGTGTCCTGCCTTGCTGGTCGACCTGTGCGACAGGTATGTGGGGATGCCCTGCCAGCATGAGGGACAATTAAGGTGTGAGATGTCCCTAGCCTACTTTGACTTGCCAGAAGTGTTAGTGTTACCTGTGTGAAATAAGGTGACCTTGAAACGGTCCAGTGATTATGGCCGCCTTCTTTTATGAGGCCAGTGAATCCTAGTAGTGGCATAGGATAATGGAGGGTCTTAGCTGCGATGCCTGCCTGTCTCGATTTTCAGATGTTGTAGTGTGCATGTGAAGTGTGCCGAAAAGCGACCTTGGTCGTCGTTGAATGGTCCAGTTGCAGTTACTTGAAAGATGCAACCTTTGGGGAGCAGTTTTCCCCAAAGAAGGCTAGAGGGTTTGGCCATGGATAACGTGCGGGGTGACTAGCTTGGGGCAAGTGCATTTTAGTAAAGTGGGGGAAGGCACTGGAGCCGATATTAGTTTTAAGGGGGAAATGACGGTAGGAGGCTTTGCCCAGAGAGCAACTGTATGCTGGCCAACGGGCCGTGCTGTTATGCTGCCTGTGGTAGATGAGAAGGTGAGGGAAATATATGTAGTTGAAATTTTGTATTATTAAATTTTGTCTTTGTTGGTAATAGATTTAAGGGATAAGGATTAATAGTTTAACTAGGAAAATTTCCTAGTTCTCAGATATTTTAATTGGGCGAGAAAGGGGGATGTGATTTTAGTTCAGCTGGGCTTGTGAGGTCTCTTGGAACCTGTAGCCACGCCCACGTCTGAGGGTCTTTTGTTCTTGACGGCTTCAGACCTAGGCGTCAGGTCTTTACACTTTGGTTGTGGAGGGTGCTTGGGCCCCTTTAAAAGCCAAGGAAGAGCATGATCAGGAAATTCGAGCGGAGCTGCTGCTGGGGTGCAGAGCCCCTGAGCAGAGGACTTCGAGCGGAGCTGCTGCTGGGGTGCAGACTCCGAGCAGAGACTTCGAGCTGAGCTGCTGCTGGGGTGCAGGGCTGGGAGGAGGCTGTGAAGTCTCTGGAGGAGACTGTTGGAGGCATTGGGCAGAGTACTGGCTTGGCGCAGTACTCGTGCTGTGTAATTCTTGGGACCTGTGGCTTAGTTCCTGTGATGAACTGCCCTCTGAACTATATTGAAAGTTACATTCTTTTGGTCAAGTTGATTGTGTTACCTGTCTCACTGTTATATATACCATCCATTTATCTAAACCACAAAAATTTTCTCCTGTTCCTAAATATTATTGTACGGGAAATTAATAATAAACTGTGTTTGAGTAGAATAGTAATATTCACTGCCACCGTTATTTATTCTTTTTTTTTATTTTTTTTATGTTTATATGAGTGAAGATTGGGGAGGATATGTAGTGGTAGTGTAGATTTAATGAGAGTGTCGTGGTGGTCACCACACTGTCATTACCTACCTCCCTCCGACTCCCCCTTTTCCTACTCCCTACCCCTGTCCCTTTTCCTACTAACCCCCACCACTTACCCCCATTTTCCCCCCTAATCTTCCCCCCCCCTTACATGACAGGGTGGCAGTGGTGGGTTGGTTCTTTTATTTTTATAGTGGAAATTTCCATGTGTTTTTTGAATGCTGGTTATACTTGTCATGTACCTTTGCAAAAAAAAAAAAATTTTTTTTTTTCTTGGTGTTTTAAAATTAAAAGTGAATATTGTTGATATTACAACCCTAGTAACTTAATGCCCTTTTTTTTAAGGGTGGGCCCCGGTAATTGTTGTTGTATTTTATATTTGGTGGATTTGGTTGTTGGTTTGAGATAAAGGGTGGAGAAATCAGTTTTTGGGGTGAGCTTTTGGGGGGAAAGCAATTAGGGCCCGAAATTAATTTTTACAGAGAAATGAGAAGTCACCCACCCCCCTTGGAAGACTCCCCCAAAAACTGTCCCCCATTGAAGAGTTCCCTATGATGCTGCCCCACCTGTTGTGACAGTCACCCAGTGATGTGCCCCAGTGATGTATTGTCCCCTTTGGTCTGTCCCCAGTGTAGGGGGTGTCTGTCTGCTCACCCACCCTCTGTGCCCTTGCCTGCGGGACGCCATTTAAACGCAGTTTGCCAGGGATGGGTGCCCGACCTGCTTTTGATGCCCTAAAGTGATCACTCCCCTGAGCAACTACCATAGCTGCTAGTGATGTGGCGCTGTGTGCTGCTGAGTGGTAGCCTGTGCTATGCTGGGGCCCGTGCTGAGATGCTGTGCCATGCTGAATGCTGGGGCCCCTGCTATTGCTGCTGTGACACGGCCCGAGCGTGATGGTTTATGCTGGGGGTGCGTGATGCTGCGATGTCCCTAGCAAGAGGAGATGGCGGTGATGCTGCGTGGTGTGTGGGGATTCTGGTGGTGTCCCAGGCAGGAGAATTACTATAAAGGGAGTTCCCCACCCCGGGAGGTTGGGAAGGACTGAGCCGGGAGAGGGGACTCCGCTGCTGGACGCCTGCTTTCATGGGCGTATGGGGTGGGGCCTCCCTTGCTGGTCGACCTGTCCCAAAGGTAGGGGGGACCCTGCAGCATGAGAGACAATAAGAGTGTGAGATTCCTAGCTACTTTGATTGCCAGAAGTGTTAGTTTTACTGTGTGAAAAAAGGGTGCCCTTGGGGAAAGGGTCAGTGTTATGGCCCCCTTCTTTTTATGGGCCAGTGAATCCTAGTAGTGGCATAGGATAATGGGGGGTTTAGCTGCGATGCCTGCCTGTCTCGATTTCGATGTTGTAGTGTGCAGGAGTGTCCCGAAAAGCGACCTTGGGGGGTGTGAAAAGGGTCCATTTTCCAGTTACTTGAAGAATGCAACCTTTGGAGCGTTTTCCCCCCAAAGAACCCTAGAGAGGTTTGCCAAAATGGAAAAACTGAGGGGTGTTTTGCTTTGGAAGTGCATTTCTAGTAAAAGTGGGAAGGCACTGGAGCCCGATATTTAGTTTTAGGGAAATGACTGAAAGGAGTTTGCAAAGAGAGCAACTGTTAGCTGGAAAATCCCGTTGTACTGTTTTTGCTGCCTTGTGGTGTGAAAAAGTTGGGGGAAAATTTAGTGTTGAAAAATTTTGTATTATGTTTTTTTTGTTTTGTTTTAATGTTTAAGGGTAAGGTTTAAAAAATAGTCTAATAAATAGGACAAATTTTCCTAGTTCTAGATATTTTAAATTTGGGCGGAAAGGGGGATGTGATTAGTTCAGCTGGGTTTTGTGAGGTTCTTGGGACCTAATTTAACCAAATTTATATGGAACCTTCCCTTGGCAAACTTTGACCAAGCCCACGTTGAGGTCTTTTGTTCTTGACGGCTTCAGACCTTGGCGTGGGTCTTAAAAGTTTTGTGGGGGTTTGGGCCCCTAAAAAAACCAAGGAAAGGCATGTCAGAGATTCGAGGGGCTGCTGCTGGGGTGCGAGCTTGGAGAGATTTCGGGGGTGCTGTGGGGTGGAGCTGGAGCAGGACTTGAGCGGAGCTGCTGCTGGGGTGCAGGGTCGGGGGAGGCTGCGAAGTCTTGGAGGAGTGTTGGAGGCTTGGGAGAGTACTGTTTGGCGCAGTCTGGCTGTGAAATTTTGGGCCCTTTGGGTTGTTCCTGTGATGAACTGCCTCTGAACTATTTGTAAGTTACATTCTTTTGGTAAAGTTGATTGTGTTCCCTGTCTCATGCTTTACATCCCATCCCTTTTTTAAAACCAAAAAAATGTTCCCCCTTTCCCTAAATTATTATTGTAAAAGACTTAATAAAAAACTGGTTTGATGGGAATAGTAATATTCATGCCACCGTTATTTATTCTTTTTTTTATTTTTTTATGTTTATTGAGTGAAGAAGGGGCGAGGCATATGTTAGGAGTGTGTAGAGTTAATGGAGTGTCGTGGTGGCCCCCGCCCTGTAATTCCTCCCTCCCTCCGCATACCCTCTACCTCCCCTGTCACCTACCTACTAACTCCCCCCTTACCCCATATTCCTAATATTACCCCCTTACATGAATGGTGGCAGCTGGGGATGGTTTTTTATTTTTTGTGGGAAAACCATTTCCTGTCCCTTATTTTTGACCTCTGGGTTATATTGTCATGCTCCCATTTGTAAAAATTTTTTTTTTTTGTGTTTTTAAATCTAAAGTGAATATCTTTGATTTACAATCCTAGTAATGTTAACTCCCCTTTTTTGGGGGTGGGTTTGAGTAATTGTGTGGTTGTATTATTATATTTGGTGGGTTGGTTGTTGGTTTGGATAAATGGTGGAGAATATCAGTATTTGGGGGGGAGTTTTGGGGGAAAAAGCAATTACGGGGCCGAAATGAATATTTACAGGGGAATGAGAAGTCCCAGCCGCCTTGGAAGACTACCCCAAACTGTCCCCATTGAAGATTTGCCTATGATTGCTTCCCCCTGATGTCCCCATTTCCCCAGTGATATGCCCAGTCCCCGTTATGTGCCCCCGTAGATGTATTGTCCCCGGGTCTGTACCCCAGTGTAGTGGGTGTCTGTCTGGTCACCCAGCCTCTGTGACCATTCCCTGGGACCGCCAGTTACCCGCAGTTCCGGGATGGGTGCCCGCCCCTGTTTTGATGCCTAAAAGTGACCTCCCCTCACCTAGAGCAACTGCCCATAGCCTGCTATGCTGATGTGGGGCCTGTGGTGCGCTGAGATCGTACCCTGTGTATGCTGTGCCGTGCTGAGATGCTGTACCCTGTGCAATGCTGTGGCCGTGTTTGTGTGGTATACGGCCGGCTGTGGATGGATATGCGTGGCCGTGCTGTGATGCTAAAAAGCTGCTACTAAAGGGAGAGGGCGGTGATGTGCAGGGGTTTTTGTGTGGGGGATTTGGTGGTGTCCCGGACAGGAGAATCTATATGAAGGAGTTGCCATCCCGGGTTGTGGAAGGGGAATGAGCCGCGGAGATGGACTCCAGCTGCTGGGCCCAAACCTGCTTTCAAGGGGGGTATGGGGGTGTGTCCTGCCTTGCTGGTGAGTGCGGGGTTTTATGGGGGATCCCCTCCAGCCTGAGAGAAAATTTAAAGGTGTGAGTGCCCCCATACTTTGACTTGCAGAAGTGTTGTGTTCCCTGTGTGAAAAAAGGTGCCCTTAAAAAACGGTCCAGTGATTTGGCGCCTTTTTTATGGGGCCCATGAATCCAAATAGTGGCATAGGATAAGGGAGGGTTTAGCTGGGATGCTGCCTGTCTCGATTTTCAGATGTTGTAGTGTGCATGTGAATTGTGCCGAAAAATGGCCCTTGGTGGTGTAAAGTGGCCCAGTTGCAGTTACTTGAAAAAATGCAACGTTGAGCTTTTTCCAGCCAAAGAACCCAGAGAGATTTGGCCCAATGGATAACGTGCGAGGGTGACTGCATTGGCAAGTGCATTTCTGTAAAAGTAGGGAAGGACTGGGCCGATATTTGTTTTAAAGGAAAATGAACGGAAAAGGGGCTTTGCACCAAGGCAATGTTAGCTGGAAAATGCCAGTTGTACTGATTTGTCCCTTGTGGTAGATGGAAGGGTTTGAGGGAAATAATGTATTAAATAAATTTTGTTTTTGTATAATTTTGTTTTTGTATTGAAAATAGTTTTTAAGGGATAAGGTTAAATAGTTAATAACTAGGAAAAATTTTTCCTTAGTTCAAGTATTTTAAATTGGGCGGGGGAAAGGGGGATTGATGTAGTTCAGCGGCTTGTGGGTTTTTGGGGCCCTAATTTAACCAATTATAGGGTCACACCTTGCCTTGGCAAACGTCTGTAGCACCCCCACGTTGAGGTCTTTTGTTTTTGCGGCTCAGACCGGGCGTCGGTCGTAAGTGGTTGTGGGGGTGCTTGGCCACCATAAAACCCCAAGGGAAAGCCCTGTCGAAGATTCGAGGGAGTGCTGTGGGGTGCAGGCCTGAGAGGACTTTGAGGGAGCTGTGCTGGGGTGAAGGAGCCCCTGAGAGAGACTTCGAGCGGAGTGTGCGGGGGGCAGGGTTTTGGGGAGGGGTGCTAAAGTCTCTGGAGGAGAGTTGGAGGAATTGGGCAGAGTACGGGGTTTGGGGCCCCAATATCGTGCTGTGTAGGTTTTGGGGCCCTGTGGCTTTTTTTCCCTGTGAGAAGCCCCTGAATTTTAAATTGTTAGTAAATTTTTTTTGGTCAAATTGATTGTTTTCCCCCTGTCTCATGTTATAATCCCACCCCTTTTTATCAAAACCCACAATAATGTTCTTTTCCCTAATTTATTATTGTACAAGGATTTAAATAAAAACTGTTTTTGGGTTTGAATATAATTCATGCCACCGTTATTTATTTTTTTTTTATTTTTTATTATGTTATTGGGAAGAATGGGCGACGCTATGTTAGTGAGTGTGTAGAGTTTTGGAGTGTCGTGGTGGTCACCATCCCCTGTCATTACCTACTCCCTCCGCCCTCCCCCCTCCAAATGCCTAGCCTGCCCCCTACCTACAAAACTCCAGCTTCCCTTTTTCCCCCTATTCTTACCCCCTTCATGACGGTGGCAGTGGTGGGATGGTTTTATTATTTTTATATTTAAAAAAACCCAGTTCCGTGCCTTTTTTTGCCCTGCTCGGTTATATTTGTCAGCTCCCTTTTTGCTCCCAATTTTTTTTTTGTGTGTGTTAAATCTAAAGGATTCTGTATGATATTACAATCCTAGTAACTTAATTTCCTTTTTGAAGGTGGGTTGAGTAATTGTGTGGTTTGTTTTATTATATTTGGGTGGTTTTGGTTGTTGGTTTGGGATAAAGGGTGGAGAATTCGTATTTGGGTGAGACTTTTGGGGGAAGAATTAGGGCGAAAATTAAAATATTTACAGAGGAATGAGAAGTCCCCCACCCCACCTTTGGGAAAGGGTCACCACAATTTTTCACCCATTGGGAAAAGTTTGCTTGATTGCTGTCAACTGTTGCCCAGTCACCCAGCTGTATGCCAGTCACCCAGTGATGTCCCCCAGTAGTGTATTGCTGCCTGGTCTGTCATCCAGGTAGGGGGTTGTCTGTTGCGTCCCCCAGCCTCTGTGCCATTCCCTGCGCCCGCCGTTCCCCCGCTTTCCCGGGGGGGTGACGCACCTGTGTTGATGCCCTGAAGGACCTACCTCACCTAGAGAAACTGCCTTTTACCCTGCTACTGCTGTTTTGGCTGCTGTGATGGCTGGTGCTGTACCCGTGCGCTATGCTGTGGCCGTGTGAGATGTGTAGCTGCTAAATGCTTTTGCCTGCTTGTGCTGCTTGACCGGCCGAGCTGTGGTGGATTGCTGTGGCCGTGTGTGATGCTGCGATGCTCCCTGCTCAAGGGAGTGGCGGTGATGCTGCGGGGTTTGTGTGGGGGGTTCTGGCGGGTTTGTCCCAGGACAGGAGAATTATTGAAGGGTTGCACCCTCGGAGATGTGGAAGGACTGAGCCCGGGAGTTGGACTCAGTGGGGGACCAGCCTGTTTCGGGGGGTATGGGGGTGTGCCCGCCTTGTGGGCCTGTGCGAAGGTATGGGGGTCCCCTGCCAGCCATGAGGACAATTAGGTGTGAGATGTCCCTACCCTATTTGATTCCAGAAGTGTTAGTGTTCCTGTGTGAAAAAGGTGACCTTGAAAAACGGCCCAGTGATTATGGCCCCCTTTTTTTAAGGGGGGCCAGTGAACCCTAGTAGTGGTTAGGATAAATGGAGGGTCTTAGCTGCGATGCCCCCCTGTCTCGATTTTCAGATGTTGTAGTGTGCTGTGAAGGTCCCGAAAATGCGCCTTGGTGTCGTGAAATGGTCAGTTGCGTTACTTGAAAAAATGCCCCCGTTGGAGCTTTTTCCCACCCCAAAAAACCCTGGGGGTTTGGGCCCCCAAATGGATAACGTGCGAGGGTGACTGCTTGGCAAGGCATTTCTAGTAAAATAGGGAAGGCATGGAGCCCGATATTTATTTTAAGGTAAAATGACGGGTAAGGGGGCTTTGCACCAGGAGAATGTTATGCTGCAACTGCCGTTGTATGATAGTCCCTTGGGGTGATGAGAAGGTTGGGGGAAAATATATGTAGTTGAAAAATTTTTGTTTATTTATTTTTTGTCTTTGTATTGTAATAGATTTAAGGGAAAAAGGATTAAAATAGTCTAATAAACTAGGACAAATTTTCCTAGTTCTCAGATTTTTAAAAATTGGGCGGGAAAGGGGGGATGTGATGTAGTTCGCTGGGTTTGTGGGGTCTTTTGGGAAAAACCCTTAGCCACGCCCACGTTTTGAGGTTTTTTTTGTTCTTGAGGCTTAGCCCTGGCGCGGGTTCCCGTGGTTGTGGAGGGTTTTGGGCCACCATAAAACCCCAAGGAAGAGATGTAGGAAATTCGGGGAAACTGTCTGGGGTTTTGCAGAGTCCGAGCGAGACTTCGAGCGGGCTGCTGCGGGGTGAGGCTCCGAGCAGAGATTTCGAGGAGTGCTGTGGGGGCAGGCCGGGGGGGAGGCTGCTGAAGTTCGGGAGGGGGATGTTGGAGGCATTGGGCAGAGTAGGCTTGGCGCAGACTCGTGCTGTGTAATCTTGGGCCCTGTGCTTATTTCCCCTTGTAAAACGCCCTCTGAATATTTTAAAGTTAATTTTTTGGTCAAGTTGATTGTGTTCCCTGTCTCACTGCTTCTACATACCATCCCCATTTATCTAAACCCAATAAGTTCTCCTGTTCCATATATATTGTGCTTGTACAAGGTCTTAATAATAAACTGTGTTTGAGTTGAATAGTAATATTCACTGCCACCGTTATTTTTTTTATTGTTTTTTGAAATATTTTTATTATGATTTATATGAGCGAAGATTGGAGCGGGCATATGTTAGTGAGGCATATGGTTTATTTATGATAAAGGAATTACTGATGGAGTTGAAATTTTCGAGCATTTTACAACATTTTTTTAAAAGTATATTACATTTTTTTTCAAACAAGCCATAAAATTTTGAAAAGAAATTAAAAATAATTTTGAAAACATTTCATATATTGTTTTTTAAAAAAATACCATGAATCATTGAAAAAATTTAGTAAAAAAATCTGTTTGGGCGAAGTGTTCTTAATGCTAACAAATCGTCGAATATGCAGTAAAACATAATTTTACCATATTTTTCGATTTCGGTTGTTTTTATATATAATATATGAAAATATTCAATATTATTTGTGAATTCCTTGAAATTTTATGGGACTTTTTGAATAAAATATGTAATATACTTTAAGATGTTGAAAATGCTCGAAATTTTTAATTCCATCACTAATTCTGATTAAAAAAAACGTTGTAAATCCATAAAATTTTAGCAAAAAAATAAGGTTTTTCTGAAAAAGTGTTCTAAATGCCTCTAAATCGTGGAAATATGCAGTAAAACATAATTTTCCATTAATTTTTCTATTTTCTTTCAATGTTCAGGTATTTTTAAAAAATATATGAAATATTTTAAAATTATTTTTGAATTTCTTCAATATTTTGGTTTGCTTTTTTGAAAAGTATGCAATAACTTTCAAAAGTTGATAAAGCTCAGGAATATCAATGCCATCATGTTTATTTTTCAAAAATACCCGAAGATTGAACAAAATCGAGAAAACTTATGGTAACATTCTTTTTACTCCTTATTCGACGATTTGGAGGGATTTTAAACATTATTCAGACAAACTGATTTTTTAGCTAAAATTCATGGATTTCCAATGTTTTTTTGATCAGAATTTCTTGAGGGAATTGAAATTTTTCGAGCATTTTTCAACATTTTCAGTATATTACTTTTTTTTCAAAAAGCTCTAAAAATTTCGAAGATATAACAAAAAAATTATTTATTAATTCATATATTTTTTTAAAAATACTGTAGATTGAAAAAAACGAAAATATGGAAAAATGATGTTTTGCTGCATATTTTTTTTTTTTTTCGACGATTTAGAGAAATTTAGAACACTTTTCAGGACAGAACCTGAGATTTTTAGCTTTAAATTAATGGAATTTTCTAAATTTTTTATTAGAATTACTGATGTAATTGAATTTTTATGCTGAAAGTAACTTAAAATATGGAGCCATTTCGTGTAGTTTTGAGTCAAATACATAAATCAAACTGTGAAAAAAATCCATGAATTTAGAAAAATATCAAGTATTGTCTGAAATGTTTCGAAATTCTCTAAATTCGTCGAAATATGCAGTATGTAAAACATCATTTTACAAATTTTTTTCTATTTTTTTCAATGCTTCAGGTAATTTTTAATGTCATATTTAAGTTACTTTCGCTTAAAATTCAATTCCGCAGTAATTCTGATAAAAAAAAGTTGAAAATCCAAGAATTTCAGCTAAAAAAATAAGATTTTCACGAAAAAGTGTTCTAAATGCTCAAAGGCCTCGAAATATGAGTAAACATCATTTTACCATATTTTTCGATGTTTTTTTTCAATGACTTCGGCATTTTTTAATACATATATGAATATATTCAAAAATTATTAGTTGTGAATGTCATCGCGAAATTTTATGGGTTTCTTGAAAAAATTTTTATTATACTTTTAAAATGTTGAAAATTTCTCGATAATTTCAATTTTTCATCAGCATATTTTTTTTTTAAAAAATACTGTAGCCTTGAAAAAAATAAAAAAAACGAAAAAAAAAATATGGTAAAATGATGTTTTTACTGCATATTTCGACGATTTAGAGCATTTAGAACATGGTCAGACAAACATGTTTTGTTAGCCTAAAAATTCATGGATTTTCAAACTTTTTAATCTGAATTACTGATGGAATATAAATTTATGCAGAGGAAAGGGAACTTAATATGACTTTGTTGTGTAATATTGTGTCAATAAATATTTTTAGCCTAAGTTTCTTTCAGCATAAAATTCAATTCCATCAGTAATTCTGATAAAAATGTTTGTAAAATCCATGATATTTTAACTCTAAAAAATCTGGTTTGTCTGAAAAAAGTGTTCTAATTGCTCCAAATAGTATGAAATATGCAGTAAAAATCATTTTACTTATTTTTAGATTTCAAAATGCTTCATATTTTGATAAAAATATATACTGATTGAATTGATATTTTCGAGCAGCATTTTTCATAATTTCAAAAGTATATACATATTTTTGAAAAAGTCCTATTTTTGAGATATTTTTTCAACATTGAAAGTACATTACATACTTTTCAAAAAGCAAACTAAAATTTCGAATATAATTAAAAAAAATAATTTTGATATTTCATATCTTTTTTAAAAACAATGAAAGAATTTGAAAAAACGATAAATATGGTTAAAATTGTGTTTTACTGCAGATTCCGACGATTTGGAGCATTTAGGAATGTGATATAGTTCAGATGGGCCTTTTGTGAGGAGGTTTCTTGGGGAGACCTTATTTAACCAATTATATGGTCACTCCTTGCCTTGTCAAAAGTCTGTAGCCACGCCCAGTCTGAGTTCTTTTGTTTCTTGACGGCATTCAGACACTAGGCAAGAAGGTCGTACACCGTGGTTGTGGAGGGTGCCTTGGACCACCATAAAAGCCAAGAAAGGAATGATCAGGAGATTCGAGGGGAGTTGCAGTGGGGTGCAGAGCTCCTGAGCAGAGGGACTTAGAAACGGAGCTGCTGCTGGTGGGGTGCAGAGTCCGAGCAGAGACTTCGAGCGGAGTGCCTGCTGGGGTGCAGGCTAGGGAGGAGGCTCTGCTTGAAGTCTTCTGGAGGAGATTGTTGGAGGCCTTTGGGCAGAGTACTGGCTTGGCGCTGTTTTTTGTTATTTTTGAAAAACTTTTTTTTTCGTGCTGTTGTGTAGGGGTCTTGGGACCTGTGGCTTAGTTCTGTGATGAACGGCTTCTGAATAACTATATTGTAGTTACATTCATTTTGGTACACTTTTTTAGACTTCCTCATTCGACTGGCTTTATGCACTGGAAAAGACGTACCTGCTCCCGGTTGGGAGGATCAGACCTCGTTAACTCAGCTACTAGAACAGGCAAGAAAGAGGAACTCTTCATCATGCTACAGGACTTGGTGACGTTGATGGCTGCATGCCCCTGGGCAGTCAGTTGTGCCTCTGCATCTTGTAGCTTGGTGGAAAGTATTCCATACTCGTCTACCATACCGATCCCCGTTTGGGGAGGGGAAATTTTACCAGCATCGTCTTCACCTTTCATTGAACGATTGAGCTACGCAAAATCGTGTAAACAAATGTACCGTTGATGATTCAACGAAGATTGCTTCTTGCAACTGGTTGTTCAAAGGAGCACTGCATGTTAAATTCAAACACCATTTTGTCCCTTGAAAGACAGATTCATTCGTGTGTGTGCCACATGATGCTGAAGCAGCAGAACGAGAAGCTACTCACTACAGATGCCTCCTCTCAACTTACCTCTCAAGGGTCTTAGGTTATGTCATCTCTGCCCTCAGGGCAAGGGAAATCAGTATTCCTTAAATTACTTGGATAAGATTCTGACGCGTCTCAATAACCTGCAGAACTCAAGACATCCATCGAGACGCAAAATACTGGGGCTACTGTTGACCTGCATCACAAAAATCCCGAATGCATCGTCCATGCTCAAGAACCGTCACCGACGTTAACATGGCTGCCACTGCTCTGACTGAAGGTCGTGCTGTTTTCTACTACTTCATCAGTCCTGCATACTTCGAAGCAGAGAGATATCAGTCATCAACAATGACGGTATGTTATTCTTACCATCACTCCACCAAAGCAGGTTTCCAGTAAAAACAAGAAGTTATGCATACATGTGGGTTAGTGAGGGACACGACATTCCAGTTCCGGCACGCCTGCTACTCCACCACATCATCGTGCTTAAAAACTGTAATAAGTAAAAAAGTCCACCATACACTGGCAACAAAAATGTCCTACACAGAAAGCATATTGTGAAGAAAACCAAGAAGCATAAGCAAAAGGAAAAAACATAGCAACACACCAACGTATGCAGCAGCAATTGCGAAGATACAAGATACCACTACACAAATTACTTCTAGCTACTACTCTGCCAGCCTCCACCAACATCACACCTCCCAGCATGTGGACGTAACCAAGATCCACTACTTCTACTATACCGCTCCAAAGGCAAAAATATGGTGTACCTGAATCTTTTAACTCTACCCATCAACGAGTTAATTTGCACTAAATAATATGCCATCATGAATATTCCCAGCATCTCCACCTTCGGAAGAAAATACTAAAATTACTCCAAGGACTAATTCAACACTTCTACGCCTGCAGCTCCAACCACCATCAACAATAGTGGACGTCACTCCAACAACGTCAATGAGAAGCCTCTCCATTGCCTCCACTCCTCAAAGAAACCACCAATCAGAAGACTTTCACCATGAAACATACTCTCATTCGTCCATTGAAGAAGAAGTATGGAAATGTTACATTACCAGCACCAACACTACCTCCAAGACTCAAGATCCAACAAAGTATCTTGATTGGGGTTGAAATCTCTTGCTGTACCACAGAAAATTATCTCGAGAAATGGACGGCAGCTGAACTCAAATCTCACCTCATCCAAAAAACAGTCAAGTTTGTTGAACATCCTGACGTTGATTGTAAAAGTGAACTTTCAGAACTTATAAAGCATCTTGAAACAGTTATCAAAGACCCTCGATATCGACACTTGTTAACTCGTCTTATGATAATTTCTACCCAATGCTTTAAACGACTTGAAAATGGATCAGCATTCATCAAGGAAAATTACTTCGCTAAGAAAAAACACGCCACAATTCCAGATAACAACCAAGCCATTATGAAAATGACCAATCAACGTTCATTCATTCATTCAATAAAGATTTGCCGGTACTTCCGGCCCGGGTCTTCTCCAGATGGTGACCCGGCGGTGGCCCCCGGGGCGGGGGTGTCGATCGTCTTCTTCATTCTTCTATCTTCTCTCTTGGGCCCTCCGGTGGGAGGAGGTAACTTCTTCTTCTTTCTTGCACTGACTCCCCAAGTGGGGAGTGTCTTCTTTCTTTCTCGTCGGCAGGCATCGCAAGGTCAAGGGTCTTCAGGGCATTGTAGCCCATCAAATGTGGTAGTGTGGCATTTGGCTTGGCGCAGTTCTAGTGCTCTGTAGGTCTTGGGAACTGTGGGCTTTGTTTTCCTTGATGAACTGCCTGCTGAAACTATATTGAAGTTACATTTTAATTTGGTCAAGTTGATTGTGTTCCCTGTCTCACTGCTTTTATACATCCATCCATTATCTAAAACCAACAATATTGTTCTGGTTCCTAAATACTATTATTGTACAAGGAGTTAATTAATAAACTTGTGTTTGAGTAGATTAGTAAATTCAATGCCACCGTTATTTATTCTTTTTTTTTTATATTTTATTATGGTTTGTATGAGTTGAAGAATGGGCGGACGCTTATGTTAGTGAGAGTGTAGAGTTATTGAGAGTGTCGTGGTGGTCACCATCCACCTGTCTTTACTACCTACTCGCTCTCACCCCTCTATGCCTACGCTGTCATCCTAGATACTAGTCTCCCACCGATTAAACCTTATTCCCCATAATCATTACCCCTTTACTTATGACATGGTCATGTGGCTGGGTGGGGATGGTTCTTATTATTTTTTTAGTGGAACACGTACATGGCCCCCTTATTTTTGAACTGCTTCGGTTATACTTGTCATGCTACCATTTGCTACTCCAATTTTTTTTCTTGTGTGTGTTTAATATAAAGTGAATAGCTGTATGATATTACATCCTAGTTAACCGTAACTGTCCTTTTTTGAAGGTGGGGTCGGAGTAATTTGTGTGCGTTGTATTATTATATTTGGTGGAGTTGGTTGTTTGGTTTGAGATAATTTTGGAGAATATCTGTATTTGGGGTTGAGACTTTGGGGGGAAGCAATTACTGGACCGCGAAAATTGAATATTTACAGAGGATGAGAAGTCACCCAGCCCAACCTTGGAAGATACACAACATATGTCACCATTGAAGTGTTGCCTATGATTGCTGTTCACCTGATGTGCCAGTCACCAGCTGATATGCCCAATGTCACCCAGCGATGTGCCCCAGTAGATGTATTGCTGCCCTGGTCTGTAAATACAGTGTTAGTGGGTGCTGTATGCATCACACAGCCCTCTGTGACCATTGACCTGCGGGACCGCCAGTTAACGCAGTTGCCCAGGGATGGGTGGACCACACACTGCTGTTGATGGACCTGAAGTGGATCCTCAATCACCTAGAGCAACTGACCATAGACTGCTCTACTGCTGATGTCGGTGCTGCTGTGATGCTGCTGGAGATGCTGTAGCCCGTGCTGCTATGCTGTGCCGTGCTGAGATGCTGTTGCCATGCTGCAATGCTTGTGGCCGTGCTATGTGCTGCTTTGTTAGGCCGTGATGTGAGATGGATATGCTTTGTGGGCGTTGACTATGATGCTGCGATGCCTGCCTAGCTCAAGAGGAGGATGGCGGTGAGGTGCAGTGGGTTGTGTGAGGTTATTCTGGCTGGTGTGCCGGACTGGTGAATCTACTTATGAAGGAGATTGCCATCCTCGGAGGATGTGGGAAGGACGTGCAGCCGCGGAAGATGGACTCCGCTGTGGGAATTTATTAACCTAGCTTTATGGGTGGTATGGAGGTGTTTACTGCCCTTGTGTCGACCTGGCGACAGGTACTGCGGGGATGCTGCAGAAATTGAGAGACAATTAAGAGTGTGAGATGTCCCCAGCCTACTTTGACTTGCCAGAAGTGTTTAGTGTTACCTGTGTGATATAAGGTGACCCTTGATAACGGTCCAGGATTATGGCCGCTTCTTTTTTGGAGGCCCACTGAATCATAGTAGTGGCATAGGATAATGGAGGGTCTTTGCTGCGTTGATTGCCCTGTCTCGATTTTAAGAATGTTGTAGTGTGCATGTTGAAGTGTGCCGAAAATGCGATCCATGTTGTCGTTGAAGTGGTCCAGTTGCAGTTACTTGAAAGAATGCAACCCGTTGGGAGCAGTTTTTCCACCCAAGAAGCATAGAGAGGTTTGGCCCAATGGATTAACAGTGCGAGGGTGACTAGCATTGGGCTAGGGGCATTTCTAGTAAAAGTAGGGAAGGCTCTGGAGCCCGATAGTTAGTTTTAAGGAGAAATGACTTGTAAGGAGGCTTTGCACCAGAGAGTAACTGTTATCCTGGCCAATTGCCAGTTGTACTGATTATGCTGCCTTGTGGTAGATGAAGAAGGTTTGAAGGGAAATATATGTAGTTGATTAATTTTGTTATATGTATATTTTTGTCTTTGTTTTTTTTTATAAAATTTTGTATTAGGATTTAAGGGATAAGGATTAAATGTATAATAACTAGGAAAATTTTCCTAGTTATCAGATAATTTTATATTGGGGAGAGAATAGGGGGATGTGATGTGTTAGCTGGGCTTGTGAGTCTCTTGGGAGGACTAATTTAACAATTATTTGGTCACACATTGCCTTGGCAAACGTCCCGGTGCCACGCCCCACGTATGAGGTCTTTTGTTCTTGACGGCTTCAGACCTTAGGCCGTCAGGTCGTTCATGTGGTTTTGGAAGAGAGGGTGCATTGGGCCACCATAAAAGCCCAAGCCAAGCCCCTCGCCTGATCAGGAGATTCGAGCGGGAGCTGCCTGCTGGGGGTGACAGAGATCCTGAGCAGGGAATTCGAAGCCGAAGCTGCTGCTGGGTGCAGAGCTCCGGTGCAGAGAATTCGAGCGTAGCTGCTGCTGGGGTTGCGGGCTCGGGAGGAGGCTGCTGATGTCTCTGGAAGGTGGACTGTAGGACGGCACATTGGGCAGGTGTAATGGGCTTGGAGAAAGTACTAGTGCTGTGTAGGGTCTTGGCGACCTGTGGATTAGTTCCTGTGATGAAACTGCCATCTGAACTATATTGTTAAGTTACATTTTTATTTTGGTCAAGTTGATTGTGTTCCCTGTCTTAACTGCTTATACATACATCCATTTATCTATCCCACAATAATGTTTTGTTCATAAATATATTATTGTACAAGGATATATAAATAAACTGTGTTGAGTAGAATAGTAATATTCACTGCCACCGTTATTTATTTTTTTTTTATATTTTTATAAGTTTAATATGAGTGAAGGGAATGGGCGAGGAATATGTAGTGAATAGTGTAGAGGTTAATGAGAGTGTTGTGGTGTCACCACTGACCTGTCATTACCTACCTAACCTCCGCACTCACCCCTCCTACGCCTTGCATCTCACCTACCTACTAAATCCAATGCTTACCCCCATATTCCACTAATTCACTTACCCCCTTTACAAGAAATCGGTGGAGCGGTGGTGGGATGGTTCTTTTATTTTTTTAGTTAGGAACCAGTACATGTGCCTTATTTTTGATGCTCGGTTTATACTTGTCTGCTAACCATTCGCTTCCAATTTTTTTTTCTTGTTGTGTGTTAAATCTAAAGTGATTATCTGTATGATATTACAATCCTAGTAACATTAAAAACTGTCACTTTGTTGAAGGTGGGTCTGAGTAATTGTGTCGTTGTATTATTATATTTGGTGGAGTTGGTTGTTGGTTTGAGATAAAATGGTGGTGAATATTCTTGTATTTGAGTGAGGAATTTTGGGGGAAGCAATTACTGGCCGAAATTGAATATTTACAGAATAAATATGAAGTCACCAGCCCGCCTTGTAAGACTGACCCAAAATGTCTCACCCATTGAAGAGTTGCCTATGATTGCTTCTCCTGATGTGACCCAGTCACCAGCTGATATCTGCCACAGTCACCCAGCTGATGTGCCCCAAGTAGATGTATTGCTGCTGAGTCTGTTCATCAGTGTAGTGGGTGTCTGTCTGCGTCACCCAGCTCTGTGACCAATTGCCTGCGGACCGCCAGTTACCCGCAGTTGCCAGCGGTGGGTGAGCGCAACTGCTGTTGATGACCCTGAATTGACCTCACCTCACTTAGAGCAACTACCATAGCCTGGCTAATGATGATGTCGGCTGCTGTGATGCTCGCCTGGAGATTGCTGTAGCCGTGCTGCTATGCTGTGGCAGCCTGCTGGAGATGCTGTAAGCCGTGATGCAATGCTGGGCCATGCTATGTGCTGCTCTGATACGCCGTGCTGTGATGATGGAATATGCTGTGGCCGTGCTGTGATGCCTGCGATGACTGCCTAGCTCAGGGAGATGGCGGGTGATGATGGTGATTGCTGCAGTGGTGTGTGTGGGATTCTGGTGGGTATGTTCAAGGACAGGAGAATCTACTATGAAGGAGTTGCATCCTCGGAGATGTAGGTAAGGACGAGTGAAAAGCCGCGGAGATGGAACCTCCAGCATGCTGGGGACCAAGCCTGCTTTCAAGGGGCGGTATGGAGGTGGTGTTCCTGCCTTGTGGTCGACCTGTGCGAAACGGTATGCGGTGATGCACGGCCAGCCATGAGAGACAATTGAGCAGTGTGAGATGTCCCTAGCATACTTTGACTTGCCAGAAGTGTTAGTGTTACCTGTGTGAAATAGTGGACATTGGGAAAATCAGGTCCAGTGATAATGGCCGCACTTCTTTTAATGAGGCAATGTGAATCCTATGTAGTGGAATTAGGATAATGGAGGGTCTTCTTAGCTGCGATATGCATGCCATCTGTCTCCGATTTTCAGATGTTGTAGTAGTGGCATGTGATAGTGTGCCGAAAATGGGACTTGGTGGTCGTGAAGTGGCCAGTTGCATTTACTTTTGAAAGGAAAGGCAAACCGTTTGGAGCAGTTTTTCAATGCCAAAGAAGCCTTAGAGTGGATTGCCGAAATGGTTAACGTGCGAGGAGTGGAATAGCATTGGCAAGCTTGCATTTCTAGTAAAAGTAGGGGAAGGACACTGGAGCCGTTATTAGTTTTAAGGGGAATGAACGGCTAAGGAGGCTTTTCACCAGAGAGCACACTGTTATGCTGGCCAAATGCCAGTTGTACTGATTATGCTGCCTTAGAGAGTAGATGAGAATGTTGAGGGAAATCTATTGTAGTCGAATAATTTTGTATTATGTATAAATTAGTCTTTGTATTGTAATAGATTAAGGGAAAAGGATTAAAATAGTCTAATAACTAGGACAAATTTTCCAAGTTCTCAGATATTTTAAATTGGGCAAAGAAAGGGGGATGTGACTGTAGTTCAGCTGGGTTTGTGTGGTCTCTGGGGAGACCTATTTTTAAACCTATTATATGAGTCACACTTGCCTGGCAATCGTCTGTAGCCATGCCCAAGTATGACGGTCTTTTGTTCTTGACGGCTTCAGGGGAAACTAGGGTCAGGTGTTACAACGTTGGTTGTGGGGGTTGCTTGGGACCACCATCTAAAAGCCCAAGGAAGAGCATGATCAGGAGATTCGAGCGGAAGGCTGCTTGCTGGGCGTGCAGAGATCCTGAGAAAGAAGAAGAGACTTGAGCGGAGCTGCTGCTGGGGTGCAGAGCTCCGGAGCAGAGACTTGTGAGGAGCTGCTGCTGGGGTGCCGCGGCTCGGGAGAGAGGCTGCTGAAGTCTCTGGAGGAGAATGTTTGGAGGCATTGGGAGATTTCTGGCTTGGCGCAGTTACTCGTGCTGTGTTGTAATTCTTGGGACCTGCTGGCTTATTTTGTGATGAACTGCCCTCTGAAATATATTGTAAGTTACATTCATTTTGGTCAAGTTGAATTGTGTTCCCGGTCTCACTGCTTATACTTACCATTCACAATTTATCTAAACCACAAATAATGTTCTCCCTGTTCTAATATATATTGGTTACAAGGACTTAATAATTAAAATGTGTTTGAGTAGGATAGTAATATTCACTGCACCGTTTATTTATTCTTTTTTTTTAGATTTTATTTTGTTTATATGAGGTGATGAATGGGCGAGGCATATGTTAGTGAGTATTGTGAGTTAAATGAGAGTGTCGTGGTGGTACCACTCGACCTGTCTTACCTTACCTACCTTAGCACTCACACCTCCTACTGACTACGACCTGTCACCCAACCTACTAAATCCCACCAGTTAACCCATATTCCTATTCATTACCCCCCTTAATGACATGGTGGGCAGCGGTGGATTGTTCTTATTATTTTTATAAGTTGGAACCAGTTCCATGTGCCTTATTTTTGACCTGATCGGTTATATTGTGCATGATACCATTTGCTACAAATTTTTTTTTCTTGTGTTTGTGTTAATATATAAAAGTGAATATCTGTATGAGTATTTACAATCCTAGTAACGTTTAACTGTCCTTTTTTGAAGGTGGGGTCTGAGTAATTGTGTGGTTGCTATTATTATATTTGGTGGTGTTGGGTGTTGGTTTGAGATAAATGGTGGAGAATATCACTATTTGGGTGACGTGAGATGAGACTATTGTAGGGGAAGCAATTACTGGCCGAAATTGAATATTTACAGAGGAATGAGAAGTCACCAAGCCAGCAATGGAAGACTCACCCACAAAATGTCACCCATTGAAGAGTTTGCCTATGATTGCTGTTCCACCTGATGTGCCCAGTCACCCAGCTGATATGCCAGTCACCCAGCTTGTGGTGTACCCCAGTAGATGTATTGCTGCCCTGGTCTGTCATCCAGTTTAGTGGGTTGTATGTCTGCGTCACCCCAGGCCTCTGTGTCCATTGCACTGCGGACAGCCAGTTTACCTGCAGTTGTCCAGGATGGTTTGACCGCACTGCTGTTGATGCCTGAAGTGACCTCACCTCACCTAGAGCAAACTGGACCATAGGCCTGTACTGCTGATGTCGGTGCTGTGATGCTGCTGAGATGCTGTAGCCGTTGCTGCTATGCTGTGGCCGTGCTGAGCTGCTAGTAGCCGTGTGCAATGCATGTGGCCGTGCTATGTGCTGCAGTGGTACGGCCCCGTGCTGTGATGATGGTATGCTGTGGCCCGATGATGTGATGCTGCGATGCTGCTTATATCAAGTGGAGGATGACGGTGATGCTGCAGTGGTAGTGTGTGAGGGATTTGGCTGGTTGTGCCAGGACAGGAGAATCTACTATGAAGGTGTTGCCATCCTCGGAGATGTGGTAAGACGTGTGCAGCCGAGATGGGACTCGGCTGATGGGACCAGCCTGATGTCAAGGGCGGTATGGTGGTTGTGTCCTGCCTTGCTGGTCGACCTGTTGTGACAGGTATGCGGGGATGGCCCTGACAGCCATGAGAGACAATTTAGAGTGTGAGATGTCCCAGCTACTTTGAATTGCCAGAAGTGTTAGTGTTACCTGTGTGAAATAAAGGTGACTTGAAAACGGTCCAGTGATAAGGGCCGCCTTCTTTATGAGGCCAGTGAAATTCATAGTAGTGGCATAGGGATAATGGAGCGGTATTAGCTGCGTTGCCTGCCCTGTCTCGATTTTCAGATGTTTGTTAGTGTGATGTGAAGTGTGCCGAAAATGCGACCTTTGGTGGTCGTGAGTGGTCCTGTTGCAGTTACTTGTAAGAATGCAACCGTTGGACAGTTTCCACACCAAAGGAGCCTAGAGTGATTTGGCCCAATGGATTAACGTGCGAGGTGGGTGAATAGTATTGCAAGTGATTTTCTATTTAAAAGTAGGGAAGGCACTGAAGCACGATTATTTAGTTTTATGGAGAAGAAATGCCGGTTAGGAGGCATTTACACCAGAAGATCAACTGTTATGATCCGGCCATTGCAGTTGTTACTGATTATGCTGCTTGTGGTTGATGAGAAGGTTGAGGGAAATATATGTAGTTGAATAATTTTGTTATATGTATAATTTTGTCTTGTATGTCATTGTTTTTTAAGGGATAAGGATTAAATTAGTCTAATAACTAGGACAAATTTTCCAGTTCTAGATATTTTAAATTGGGCGAGAAAGGGGGGAGGTGATGTTGTTCCAGATGCAGGCTTGTGACGGTCTCTTGGGAGACCTAATTTTAACCAATTATATGGTCACTCCTTGCCTTGGCAAATGTCTGTTGCCAAGCACACGTCTGAGGTCTTTTGTTTTCTTGACGGCTTAGACCTAGGCGTCAGGTCGTACACGTGGTTGTGGAGGGTGCTTGGGCCACCATAAAAGCAAAGGGAAGACATGATCAGAAGAAGTTTCGAGCGGAGCTGCTGCTGGGGTGCAGGGCTCTGAGCAGAGACTTTGAGCGGGAGCTGTGCTGGGGTGCAGTGCTCCTGAGCAGAGACTTGAGCGGAGCAGCTAGCTGATGCTGGGGTGCAGGGGCTCGGGGGAGGAGGCTATGAAGTCTTGGGGAGGAGGAGACTGTGAGGCTTTGGGCCAGTGTACTGGCACTTGGCGCAGTTACTCCGTGCTGGTGTAAAGTCTTTAGACTTAGTTCTGTGATGAACTGCCTCTGAACCTGTTTGTAAGTTACATTTTTTCGTCAAGTTGATTGTGTCCCTGTTCACTGCTTATACATTGACCATCACCATTTATCTCAAAACCAACAATAATGTTTCTGTTCCTAAAGATTTATTGTCAAGGACTTAATATTAAACTGTGTTTGAGTAGCAATAGTAATATTCACTGCACGTATTTATTCTTTTTTTTATATTTTTATTATATGTTTATATGACGGTGAAGAATGGGCGAGGCATATGTTTAGTGAGTAGTTTAGAGTTTAATGAGAGTGTCGTGGTGGTCACCACTCACGTGTCAATACCACTAAACCTACCTCCGCACTCACCCATCCTACTGCATACGCCTGTCACCTACCCCTACTAACTCCCACCGCTTACCCCCATATTCCCCTATCATTACCCCCCGTTACATGAATGGTGGCAGCCGGTGGGATGGTTCTTATTATTTTTATAGTGGTACCGTTCCATGTGCATTATTTTTGACTGCCTCGGTTTTTACTTGTCATGCTACCATTTGCCTTACCAATTTTTTTTTCTTGTGTTTGTTAAATTCTAAGTGAATATCTGTATGATATTACAATCTTGTAACCTTTAACTGTACTTCTTCTTGAAGGTTGGTCGAGTATTGTTTTTGGTTTTTTGGTGGGGTTGGATTGTATTATTATATTTGGTGGAGTCCTGCGATTGGTTGTTGGTTTGAGATAAATGGGGGGAATTTCAGTATTTGGGTTGAGACTTTTGGGGGAAGCAATTACTGGCCGAAATTGAATTATTTACAGGAGAATGAGAATGTCACACAAGCCCACCTTGGAAGATCACCCACATCTGTAACCCTTGAAAAAAGAGTTGCCTATGATTGCTGTCCTCCTGATGTGCCCAGTCACCAGCTGATATGCCAGTCACCAGATGATGTGCCACAGTAGATGTATTGCTGCCCTGGTCTGGACATCATGTGTTGTGGTGTCTGTCTGCAGTCTCTAGCCTCTGTGACCATTGACTTGCGGACGCAGTACCCGCAGTTGCAGGGATGGCTGTGACTGCACCCTGCTGTTGTGGACTGAAGTGTAGTGACCCTCACCTCCACCTCGAGAAAATGACCATAGCCTGCTACTGCTGATGTCGGCTTGCTGTGATGCTGCTGAGTCTGCTGTAGCCTTGCTGCTTTGCTGTGGCGTGCGGAGATGCTGTAGCGTGTGCTCTGCAATGCTGTGGCCGTGCTATTGTGCTGCTGTGGATACCGGCCGTGTGCTGTGAATAATGGATATATGCCACTGTGGCTCGTGCTGTGATGCTGCGATGCTGTAGCTCAAGAGAGATGGTTGGTGTGATGCTGCAGTGGTTGTTGTTAAGGGGAATTGCTGGTGTGCCAGGAAGGAGGGAATCTACTATGAAAGGAGTTGCCATCCTCGGAGATAGAAGATGTGGAAGGACGGGAGACGCGGAGATGGACTCAGCTGCTCGGACAGCCTGCTTTAAAAGGGCGGTATGGAGGTGTGGTACATGACATTGCTGGTCGACCGTATGCGGGACAGGTATGCGGGGTGCCCTGCCAGCATGAGAGAAAATTAGTGTGAGCATGTCCCCTGCCTACTTTGACTTGCCGAGAAGTGTTAGTGTTACACTGTTGTGTGAATTAAGGTGACTTGGAAACACGGTCCAGTGATTATGGCCCCGCATTGTTTTCTGAGGCCAGTGGAATCCTAGTAGTGGCAATAGGGTTAATGGCGGGTCTTAGCTGACGTGCCTGCCCTGTCGCGATTTTCAACTGATGTTGTAGTGTGCATGTGAAGTGTGCGAAAAATGCAACCTTGGAGGTCATGAATTGGTCCAGTTGAGTTACATGAAAGAATTGCTAACCCGTTTTGCAGCAGGTTTTCCCGCCAAAGAAGCTAGGAGAGGTTTGGCACAATGGATAACGTGCGAGTGTGACTAGCATTGGCTAGTGATTTTCTAGTAAAGTAGAGATGGCAATGGAGCCCGATTTTTAGTTTTAAGGAGATAGATGGGTGTCGTTTAAGGAGGCTTTGCTCCAGGAGAGCAATGTTTTGCTGGCCAAATGCAGGTTGTACTGATTAGCGCACTTGTGGTAGTTGAGTAGGTTTGAGAGAAATTTTGTATTATGTTATTGTAATTGATTTAAGGGATTAGGATTAAATAATCTAATAACTAGGTCAAAATTGTCTAGTTCTCAGATATTTTAAATTGGGCGAGAAGAGAAAGGGGGATGTGATGTAGTTTTATGCTGGGATATGTGTGGTCTCTTGGGGAGACCTAATTTAACCAATTATAGGTCACTACCTTGCCTTGGCAAACGATGGTAGCCACGCCCTCGTCTGAGGTCTTTTGTTCTTGACGGCTTCAGACCTAGGCGTCAGGTTTGTAACGTGGTTGTTGCAGGGTGCTTCGACCACCATAAATTGCCCAAGGAAAGTGAATGATCAGGAGATTCGAGCGGAGCTGCTGATGGGGTGCAGAGCTCATGAGGCAGAGACTTCGAGCTAGAGCTGCTGCTGGGGTGCAGAGCTCCTGAGCAGAGACTTCGAGCGGAGCTGCTGCTGGGGTGCAGGGCTTGGGAGGGGCTGCTGAGGACTCTGGAGGAGACTGGTGGAGGCATTGGTCTGAGATTCTGCTTGGCGCAGTACGCGTTGCTGTGTAATTCTTGGGACCTGTGGCTTAGATCCTGTGATGAACAGCCCTCTGAACTCAATATTGTAAGATCATTCATTTTGGTCAAGTTGATTGTGTTCCCTGTCTCACTGCTTCTACATACCATCCCCATTTATCTAAACCCAATAAGTTCTCCTGTTCCATATATATTGTGCTTGTACAAGGTCTTAATAATAAACTGTGTTTGAGTTGAATAGTAATATTCACTGCCACCGTTATTTTTTTTATTGTTTTTTGAAATATTTTTATTATGATTTATATGAGCGAAGATTGGAGCGGGCATATGTTAGTGAGGCATATGGTTTATTTATGATAAAGGAATTACTGATGGAGTTGAAATTTTCGAGCATTTTACAACATTTTTTTAAAAGTATATTACATTTTTTTTCAAACAAGCCATAAAATTTTGAAAAGAAATTAAAAATAATTTTGAAAACATTTCATATATTGTTTTTTAAAAAAATACCATGAATCATTGAAAAAATTTAGTAAAAAAATCTGTTTGGGCGAAGTGTTCTTAATGCTAACAAATCGTCGAATATGCAGTAAAACATAATTTTACCATATTTTTCGATTTCGGTTGTTTTTATATATAATATATGAAAATATTCAATATTATTTGTGAATTCCTTGAAATTTTATGGGACTTTTTGAATAAAATATGTAATATACTTTAAGATGTTGAAAATGCTCGAAATTTTTAATTCCATCACTAATTCTGATTAAAAAAAACGTTGTAAATCCATAAAATTTTAGCAAAAAAATAAGGTTTTTCTGAAAAAGTGTTCTAAATGCCTCTAAATCGTGGAAATATGCAGTAAAACATAATTTTCCATTAATTTTTCTATTTTCTTTCAATGTTCAGGTATTTTTAAAAAATATATGAAATATTTTAAAATTATTTTTGAATTTCTTCAATATTTTGGTTTGCTTTTTTGAAAAGTATGCAATAACTTTCAAAAGTTGATAAAGCTCAGGAATATCAATGCCATCATGTTTATTTTTCAAAAATACCCGAAGATTGAACAAAATCGAGAAAACTTATGGTAACATTCTTTTTACTCCTTATTCGACGATTTGGAGGGATTTTAAACATTATTCAGACAAACTGATTTTTTAGCTAAAATTCATGGATTTCCAATGTTTTTTTGATCAGAATTTCTTGAGGGAATTGAAATTTTTCGAGCATTTTTCAACATTTTCAGTATATTACTTTTTTTTCAAAAAGCTCTAAAAATTTCGAAGATATAACAAAAAAATTATTTATTAATTCATATATTTTTTTAAAAATACTGTAGATTGAAAAAAACGAAAATATGGAAAAATGATGTTTTGCTGCATATTTTTTTTTTTTTTCGACGATTTAGAGAAATTTAGAACACTTTTCAGGACAGAACCTGAGATTTTTAGCTTTAAATTAATGGAATTTTCTAAATTTTTTATTAGAATTACTGATGTAATTGAATTTTTATGCTGAAAGTAACTTAAAATATGGAGCCATTTCGTGTAGTTTTGAGTCAAATACATAAATCAAACTGTGAAAAAAATCCATGAATTTAGAAAAATATCAAGTATTGTCTGAAATGTTTCGAAATTCTCTAAATTCGTCGAAATATGCAGTATGTAAAACATCATTTTACAAATTTTTTTCTATTTTTTTCAATGCTTCAGGTAATTTTTAATGTCATATTTAAGTTACTTTCGCTTAAAATTCAATTCCGCAGTAATTCTGATAAAAAAAAGTTGAAAATCCAAGAATTTCAGCTAAAAAAATAAGATTTTCACGAAAAAGTGTTCTAAATGCTCAAAGGCCTCGAAATATGAGTAAACATCATTTTACCATATTTTTCGATGTTTTTTTTCAATGACTTCGGCATTTTTTAATACATATATGAATATATTCAAAAATTATTAGTTGTGAATGTCATCGCGAAATTTTATGGGTTTCTTGAAAAAATTTTTATTATACTTTTAAAATGTTGAAAATTTCTCGATAATTTCAATTTTTCATCAGCATATTTTTTTTTTAAAAAATACTGTAGCCTTGAAAAAAATAAAAAAAACGAAAAAAAAAATATGGTAAAATGATGTTTTTACTGCATATTTCGACGATTTAGAGCATTTAGAACATGGTCAGACAAACATGTTTTGTTAGCCTAAAAATTCATGGATTTTCAAACTTTTTAATCTGAATTACTGATGGAATATAAATTTATGCAGAGGAAAGGGAACTTAATATGACTTTGTTGTGTAATATTGTGTCAATAAATATTTTTAGCCTAAGTTTCTTTCAGCATAAAATTCAATTCCATCAGTAATTCTGATAAAAATGTTTGTAAAATCCATGATATTTTAACTCTAAAAAATCTGGTTTGTCTGAAAAAAGTGTTCTAATTGCTCCAAATAGTATGAAATATGCAGTAAAAATCATTTTACTTATTTTTAGATTTCAAAATGCTTCATATTTTGATAAAAATATATACTGATTGAATTGATATTTTCGAGCAGCATTTTTCATAATTTCAAAAGTATATACATATTTTTGAAAAAGTCCTATTTTTGAGATATTTTTTCAACATTGAAAGTACATTACATACTTTTCAAAAAGCAAACTAAAATTTCGAATATAATTAAAAAAAATAATTTTGATATTTCATATCTTTTTTAAAAACAATGAAAGAATTTGAAAAAACGATAAATATGGTTAAAATTGTGTTTTACTGCAGATTCCGACGATTTGGAGCATTTAGGAATGTGATATAGTTCAGATGGGCCTTTTGTGAGGAGGTTTCTTGGGGAGACCTTATTTAACCAATTATATGGTCACTCCTTGCCTTGTCAAAAGTCTGTAGCCACGCCCAGTCTGAGTTCTTTTGTTTCTTGACGGCATTCAGACACTAGGCAAGAAGGTCGTACACCGTGGTTGTGGAGGGTGCCTTGGACCACCATAAAAGCCAAGAAAGGAATGATCAGGAGATTCGAGGGGAGTTGCAGTGGGGTGCAGAGCTCCTGAGCAGAGGGACTTAGAAACGGAGCTGCTGCTGGTGGGGTGCAGAGTCCGAGCAGAGACTTCGAGCGGAGTGCCTGCTGGGGTGCAGGCTAGGGAGGAGGCTCTGCTTGAAGTCTTCTGGAGGAGATTGTTGGAGGCCTTTGGGCAGAGTACTGGCTTGGCGCTGTTTTTTGTTATTTTTGAAAAACTTTTTTTTTCGTGCTGTTGTGTAGGGGTCTTGGGACCTGTGGCTTAGTTCTGTGATGAACGGCTTCTGAATAACTATATTGTAGTTACATTCATTTTGGTACACTTTTTTAGACTTCCTCATTCGACTGGCTTTATGCACTGGAAAAGACGTACCTGCTCCCGGTTGGGAGGATCAGACCTCGTTAACTCAGCTACTAGAACAGGCAAGAAAGAGGAACTCTTCATCATGCTACAGGACTTGGTGACGTTGATGGCTGCATGCCCCTGGGCAGTCAGTTGTGCCTCTGCATCTTGTAGCTTGGTGGAAAGTATTCCATACTCGTCTACCATACCGATCCCCGTTTGGGGAGGGGAAATTTTACCAGCATCGTCTTCACCTTTCATTGAACGATTGAGCTACGCAAAATCGTGTAAACAAATGTACCGTTGATGATTCAACGAAGATTGCTTCTTGCAACTGGTTGTTCAAAGGAGCACTGCATGTTAAATTCAAACACCATTTTGTCCCTTGAAAGACAGATTCATTCGTGTGTGTGCCACATGATGCTGAAGCAGCAGAACGAGAAGCTACTCACTACAGATGCCTCCTCTCAACTTACCTCTCAAGGGTCTTAGGTTATGTCATCTCTGCCCTCAGGGCAAGGGAAATCAGTATTCCTTAAATTACTTGGATAAGATTCTGACGCGTCTCAATAACCTGCAGAACTCAAGACATCCATCGAGACGCAAAATACTGGGGCTACTGTTGACCTGCATCACAAAAATCCCGAATGCATCGTCCATGCTCAAGAACCGTCACCGACGTTAACATGGCTGCCACTGCTCTGACTGAAGGTCGTGCTGTTTTCTACTACTTCATCAGTCCTGCATACTTCGAAGCAGAGAGATATCAGTCATCAACAATGACGGTATGTTATTCTTACCATCACTCCACCAAAGCAGGTTTCCAGTAAAAACAAGAAGTTATGCATACATGTGGGTTAGTGAGGGACACGACATTCCAGTTCCGGCACGCCTGCTACTCCACCACATCATCGTGCTTAAAAACTGTAATAAGTAAAAAAGTCCACCATACACTGGCAACAAAAATGTCCTACACAGAAAGCATATTGTGAAGAAAACCAAGAAGCATAAGCAAAAGGAAAAAACATAGCAACACACCAACGTATGCAGCAGCAATTGCGAAGATACAAGATACCACTACACAAATTACTTCTAGCTACTACTCTGCCAGCCTCCACCAACATCACACCTCCCAGCATGTGGACGTAACCAAGATCCACTACTTCTACTATACCGCTCCAAAGGCAAAAATATGGTGTACCTGAATCTTTTAACTCTACCCATCAACGAGTTAATTTGCACTAAATAATATGCCATCATGAATATTCCCAGCATCTCCACCTTCGGAAGAAAATACTAAAATTACTCCAAGGACTAATTCAACACTTCTACGCCTGCAGCTCCAACCACCATCAACAATAGTGGACGTCACTCCAACAACGTCAATGAGAAGCCTCTCCATTGCCTCCACTCCTCAAAGAAACCACCAATCAGAAGACTTTCACCATGAAACATACTCTCATTCGTCCATTGAAGAAGAAGTATGGAAATGTTACATTACCAGCACCAACACTACCTCCAAGACTCAAGATCCAACAAAGTATCTTGATTGGGGTTGAAATCTCTTGCTGTACCACAGAAAATTATCTCGAGAAATGGACGGCAGCTGAACTCAAATCTCACCTCATCCAAAAAACAGTCAAGTTTGTTGAACATCCTGACGTTGATTGTAAAAGTGAAACTTTCAGTACTTATAAAGCTATCTTGAAACAGTTATCAAATGACCTCGATATCGACAACTTGTTAAACTCGTCTTATGATAATTTCTACCCAATGCTTTAAACGATCTTGAAAATGGATCAGCATTCATAAAGGAAAATTACTTCGCTAAGAAAAAACCCCAAAAATTCCAATAACCAACCCAATTGAAAATGACCAATCAACTTTCATTCATTATTCATTAAAGATATGCCGGTACTTCCTCCCGGGTCTTCCCCAGATGGTGCCCCGGCGGGGGCCCCCGGGGGGGGGGGGTGTCGATGTCTTCTTCATTTTTCATTTTCTCTTTTGGGGCCCCCCCGGTTGGGAGGGTAATTCTTCTATTTGCACTGACCCCCCAAAGTGGGGGTGTCTTCTTTCTTTCTGTCGGCGGGCATCGAAAGGTCAAGGGTCTTAGGCACTTGACCCCCCGTAAAAATGTTGGTTGTGCGGCATTGGTTCTAGGTGATTAGACTTTTACCTAAAACGGTACAGGCCCCTTTGGGATTTTTTTTTTTTTTTTTTTTTTTTTTTTTTTTTTTTTTTTTTTTTTTTTTTTTTTTTAAAGCGGGGGGGGAGAGGGGGTAGGGGAGTGAAAAGGAAGGTAGGAGGGGTGATAGATGGAGGTGGGGGACTCGTAGTTGTATGTGGGGGGGCTCATCGGGTGGTGGGGGGCACCAGGATGGGGATGAGGTTCCCAGGTTTTTTGGGGGTGGGTCCCCACCCGGGCTGCGGTGTCTTCTCGGTTCGGGTCCCAGGCGCCATGGGGGAATGCCTTCGTCGGAAAGTGACACCGTCGCTGGACAGTCGAGGAGGTAGTGCCTTGGACCGGGACCAGGGTTCCCCAATGGCGCGCGCCCTCCGAACGGCAATGAGTCTTTGGCATAGGGTACCCAAAGGTCCAGCCGGTGGACCCCAACCCAATTTCCTGTCTAGCCTCCGCTTTCTCGGGGGGGGGTCCCCCGGGTCCCCCCCTTAAATTCCCCAGATCCGGCTCCGCGATGTGCCGGGCCTTTGGGTAGCGGGCCCCGGGCTGATGAGGCCCACAGATCCACCTGCCTTGGGTGATAGCAATGGGGGTCCCGGGCGGGGCCTCAAGGGTTCCGACTTCCCCGCTCGATCTGCCGCATCATTCCCAGCGGTCTGTGGTGGTACCCAGTTATTGTTGCTTGCGTCCCGCCCCTTTAAAGGTTTTCGTCCTTCCTGTGGCATTTAATGGGCCGGATTTTTGCCCCCTGGGTCCCTGGCATGACGGCCCTGGATCCCCGCTCTGGAGTCCACATGTGGGGGGGTCGCCGTGCCCAGGAGTGCGGGTTGGGGGGCCCCTTGGATGGCATGGAGTTCTGCCTGGGAATTGTGCGGGATTTGGAGCCCCATCCACCGCAGAGTGGCGGTGCCCCCGGACCTGTGCGGCCAGCCTTGGATCCCGGGGAGCCATCGGTTGTAATATACGGGCCCCCAGGGTGCTCTCTGCTGCAACTCCTGCGCCCATTCTGCAGACGTTTGGGGGACAGTGCGCTTCCCAACTGGGGGGTCTTGGTGTGGATCAAAACTGTTCTGGTGCCAGGGGGGAGTACAGATACCCCCCACGGGCCGGGTCACACCCCTTTGTCGATATAAGCGCATGGGGAGGAGTTTGCTTGCCATCAGCCGCTGCCACCCCCACGGGGCCGGGCCAGGGACTCCCTAGTTCCTGTTGCCGTTCGAGGAGGGTTGCAGCAGCCCCTTTCCCCCCCGGGATTGTACTATTTGGGCCCACCCCCTGGCTGCCAAAAGGGGCGATTCTGTCGCGTAGCGGTGAAATTGAGCCTCATGTTTCGGGGGCACAGTTTTCGTCCACCTCGGCGCCCCCCCATGCCCCGAGCTGCAGTATTTTGGACGCGTTGATTTTCGAAGGTGCTTTGGGGCGGGAAATGGACAAGGGAAAGTCCCCCATAGTCGATGAGAGACGCACCGCCTGCCATAAAATAATCGGGAATGTCACGGCGGGCCCCTACCTGGGGCGGCGGGGCCCCCCCGCTGGGGGTGCCCTTGCATGGTCGCTCCTGACGTACCCCGCCTGATTCCGAAAGGGACCGTTTGTGATGGCACCCCCCGGTACGGGTGTATGACCCATCGAGATTGATCCTGACATTGCTTTTCTCCCCTCCGGCACTTTTGGCATGCGGATCATGGCCTTGGTTTTTTCTGCTGAGACCTTAAAGGCCGAGACGCCGGAAGGCGGGGGAAGGGGTTAAGGTCACGGGGGCTCTATGCACAAACCACTTTCCCCGGGTGTGATGAGGGAAAGATCATCACGGCTGAGCAGCTGGGTGCCTAAAGAGAATGGCAGTTTGCACCGCTATGCATCAGGCATTGAAGAGACGGGGCTGAGGACCCCCCCCTGCGGGGTGCCGTTTTAAAGGGGGCCTGAGGGTGGAAATTGTCCCTGGAAACGCACCGTGCACACCTCCCCGCGGGTATGAAAAATCAGGAAGAGCCTTCCCCACGCCCTCCCTGCTAGGAGGTCAAGGATGGCGGTGCGCTGGCAAGCCAAAGTTTTTCTCGGGGCCAGGAAGCAAAATTTTTGGGTCTCTTGTTAAACCCCAAGCCTGCAAGGAGGGGGGGTTGATCCCTTTTGCTGGCCCACTCCTGTTTTGAAGCCGTATTTGCGGTTTTCGGGCCAAAGCTTCCCTAGTCGCCAAGGATCATCCCTCACCGTTTGGCAAAAACAGCTGGTGAGAGGAGGGGCCCCTCATGTTTTGGGGGGTCCCGGGTTGGGGGGGCAGGACGAGGGCCCTCCTTCCACAGTGGGGATTGTCCAGCCCTCCAGGAGCAGTTGAGACCTCCAAGGTGCATCAGTAAAGGGGGGCCCGCCCTTGCGATCATACTGTAGGTGATGCTCCGGCCCGGGGGGGGGTGTGTTGTGTGCCCTGGGGCGCCTTCAGCCCCCGGTCGCTGAAGTCTACATGGGTGCGTGTGTTCGCAGCATGCAGCCTGTACCCCGGCAGTCCGTCGGGAGGGGACACCCTGGGGGTTTCTGCCACCCTTGTGGAGGCGTGCTTTTGCTGCCCTGGAAGTGAGAGGTCGCCACCCTCTGTTTCACCGCCGGGTCAGGTGACCCGCGCTTTTTCTCTGCGTTTGGGTAGCTTCCCTTTTTTCCCCAGATCTAGACAGGGTAGTGGCATGCCGAAGGAGGCCACCATTCGAACCACTTTCCCGGGCGGACTCTTGGGGATGTGGCGAGGTCCCCGCACCCCTCTCTCAGTAGCAAAGGGTGTCGCAGAAGGGTTGCGTCTGTGGAGCCTGCGGGCACGTTGACACTGTGGTTTGCTCCTTGACTTTTTCCGTCTAGAACCCCCAGTCCCGCTTGATGTACCCCGCCTTGGTAAGTGGGATGGCCCCCTCAGCCGGGGTTTACGGCGTTGGAGGTTTGGGCACCGCATCGGATTGTCAAGAGGGGGGGCGTCTCCCCCTTGCTGTATGACACCCGGAAGCATGCCCCGTCCCCCCTTTCTTGAAATTCCACCGTGGAGGGGGTTGGGTTTGGGGTTGGGTGGGTGAGCGCCAGCGTGGTGACGATGCGAAGGGGCGCTGGTGAGAAGGGGTGGAGTTCCCACCTCCTCCAGGGTGCGTCTCCGGAGAGGAGAGTGACACCCGTCGGTTGCCGCCGTGGTGTGTCGGCCCCCATTTTTGAGGGGGACGAGCGGGAAAATCATCGAGCACTGCCCCCAAGTGCCTCCCTTCATTGGTATGGGAGACAGAGTGGAGAAACTCATGATGGGGGTTGATGTCCCCCGCCCCGAGCACGCCCTCGAGGCGGATATGGACGAGCTCAACCTCCGAGAGGGCAGAGTAAACCGTGCGCTCCGTACCATTTTAAATAGTCGTGGGCCGATGGCAGTTGCGCGTGACACTTGCCCTCCACCCCCTTTACCGCAGTTTTATAGGGGCAGTGACGATCGAGGGGGGGGATGCAATTTCCCCCATAGATTGCGTGCCCCTGGCGGGGGGCCCCCCCGCTGCAGGTATGCAGAGAACCCAGGGTCGTGGCTGTGGGGGGGGGGGGCTTGAAGGGTTTTTGGGCAGAAACCATCTATTTTATCCGGACTGCCGCCGGATAGCTAGGGTTGGGGTTTTTTTGCCTCAACCCGATGTTCCACTGGGGGAAATTTTTTGGGACTGCCGGGGACCCCCGGGCTCCACTCCTCTGTTGGCCAGGTCCCCGGAACATCCGGCGTGTTCTACCCTTTCCCCGGGCGTGAAGACCCGGGGGAGGTGATCTTTTAGGGTGCTGAGTCGACCCTCTCAGGAGAGCCTGTGTACACGGTAGTCAGACTCCTTGCAGACCCCCCCTTTTCCCATTGAGGGAAATAGATGGATAGCACCTCTACCACAAGCTTGTTCGGGGACAATGTGAACCCGCGGGTGCCCCCCTTGGGGGGACGGGCTCCCTTTGGCGCGGCCCGAGGTTTTTGGCCCCCTCCCGCGTTGTTGCTGCTGCGACCCGCAGGTCGGAGGTCTCCGTGGTTCTCTGTGCCATTGCTGGGTGCCGCGGCCTTTTCCTGCTGCATCGGGGGGGATGACCGGAGGGAAGCCCGCTGTGTCCGTCGGGGTGAGTACCGCAGCTCCTTGGCAGGGCCCTGAGCCCGGGTTGTTTGTTTTCCTTTGTTCCGTTTTTTTGTGGGCTTCGAGACTGCCCCCTCCCTTGTTTTTCCCCCCGGGTGCAACTGGTTCCCCTGTTGCTCCCCGTGCTGGGAACTCTCTGCTTGGGTGTGGGGGCCCCCGCAGAGGGGCCTTTACTGGTGCCGCGTTGGGCCCGGGTGATGTTCCCTGGGTTTTGGGGCGTGGGAGGGGGCATTGGTCGATGTCCCCCCCTGTTGCTGTTGGGTGTTTACCCCAGTTGGGTGGGGTGTCGCCACAGGGGCCATCCGCTGTCGATGTTGCCACCGCTGTACCATGAAGGACAGCCCCGGTTCCATGCTGGTGTTTTCTTGCCGCAGTTGGCGCACTTGGGTTCGGGGGTGGGGTTCGGGGGCGGGCTCTTGGCAATGCAATGCAATCCCGGAGTGTGCTGCTTGCGCAACTCCACACTTCTTCACTGTTTGGGAGGTAGCCCCGCGATATGGTTAAACCCCGGCGTTTTGCATTGTAGTGGGCCCTCTCATATGGCCGAATCTTGAACCGCCCCACACCCCCAGTGCGATGTGGGGGGTAGGGGCCTCGGTGGTGGATCAACATATTCCCCGGTTTGGATCTTGTTGGTCCCCGGGGGTCACCTCTCTGCCTTGACAAAGTTGGTTGCATCGGGAATCGCTCTGCGGTTGGGTACAGGGACGGGAGCAAACCCTTGTGCATCTTTTCTTGAGCCAGGGGCTCCCCCTTTTCCTGGATTCTCTGCACCATTGCCTTCAGTCGACGTATGTTCCCGTCGCGCGGCTTCGCCACGATCTCTCCCCTGAGTGTGATGCGCAGTGAGCTTGATGGAAGGTTGGTCGCCCCCAGGTTTTTCACCCTGTCGTAGTGAGGGGGTAATGAAATTTTTGAAGGCCCAGTTTGGTTTTCCTTTCGCCGGTTCTGAGGCTTGAGCGCCCCCCGTTCCATCTCGTTCTCCTTGTTGCCCGTAGGCTTTGTCTGGGTTGGTTGTTCCGGTGCCATTGCTGGGAGGAGGGTCCTGGGGCACTTCCATGGTCCCCCATGTTGGGGGGGTCCACCGCTGGCCCGGGGTGGGTTGGCCTCGGTGTCCTCATCGTCCCCTGGCCATTGGGGAAGCAGCTGGGATCGCGAGGCGTTCTGGGGCATCGCCCCCCCCAATGAGGTTGTCCCTTTGGGTTTTTTTCGCTGGGCCCCTTTCCCCTTCCTCCACGTCGCCCTGACGTCTTTCGCATGTGACTGGGGCCGTTTGCCTCTTGGGTTCCTGAGTGACATGGCCTACAGCCCCCCAACGAGGTCGTGGGTGTGTGCCCCAGTTCCCAAAACCCATTAACAAGCAGTGGGTTTTTTTACAGGGTTCAAAGCGAGTTCGCACCACTGGTATGTATTGTTAAAACCCCAGGTTCAAAAAGGAATTTTTCCCGGCATGAGCAAACCCTATGCCCCAAATTCACGAAAGGCGAGGGCAAACAGGTGCTATGGTAAACTAACACGCACCAGGCACCTGGCGAGCTGTACCAGTGCAGAAGCCACGGCTGGGCGGCCCGCCACAGCAACTACGAATCACACGAAAGCCGACAGATTCGCAATTGGCGAAACTAACACAAAATCACTGCAGAATGTCTTGAAGAAAAACACTTAGTCACGAACGTTCCCGTGCGTAGCGAGGGGCGGGGGCACCCGAACGCCCACGAATTTTGTTGCCACGGTACAAGATGACTGGGGTGGGTGTGCGTAAACTAAACAGAACACGCCCAAAACTCACTGCAGAATGCTTGAAAGAACAGGACTTAATCACGAAAAATTTTGGGAAACCCGCGAAAAATAACTGGACCTCACAGGGAACATCCCCGCATTGGAGTCTCCCCAATGCGTGGTCCACGCACGAAGGCGCGAACCCCTGGAAAATAAAAAAGGTGGGAGAAGGTCACTCGGGAAACTGACGATCCATCTGAACACTCCAAAACCCCCGTATCGCGTTCTAAGGGCTATGACTGATACAGCAGAGGGGTGCCCCTGCAAAACGCACTCCACGAGGTTTAGGAGTGACCCCGCAGGCAATTTGGGCACAGAGGTGGGTGAGAGACAGACACCCCCACACGGAGAAGCCAGGGGGAGCAAAACATCTCAGGGCCATCAACTGGGGGCTGGGCAATCCCTGGGTGCTGGGCAGTCAGGGGGGACAGCAATATGGGAATCTTTAAAGGGTGACAGTTGTGGTAGTTTCCAAGGGGGTGGGTGACTTCTATTCCTCTGTAAATATTCATATCGGCCAGTAATTGCTTCCCCCAAAAATCTCACCCAAAAACTAAATTCTCCCCATTTATTAAACCAACAACCACTGGTGGCCTGGGGTTAACCTCTTGCTTCAACGGTGAGGGGCCCGGGTTCAATTCCCAGCCAAGTAAAAAATTTGGGCGGGTTTTTTTTCCCCTGTTTTTCTCGTTCCCCATAGTAAAATGGGGACCCGGGTGTTAGTGACTGGTGGGGTGCACCTGGGACCTGCCTAAGGGGCGGGGCACAGACCGAGCCCCGGGGGCGTTGACCCCGGAACTCTCTCCAGAAAACTCCCCCAAAAATAATAAACAACCAAACCAATTACCGGGGCCCCCCCCTTTAAAAAAGGACATAAAGGTTACTAGGATTGTAAAATTTTTAAAAAAAAATTATTTAGATTTTACACACACAAAAAAAAAAAAAGGGGTTAGCAAATGGTAGCAAACAAGTAAAACCGGCGGGTTAAAAAAATAAGGACATTGGAATGGTTCCTACTATAAAAATAATAAAAAACCATCCCACCGCGGGCCCCAGGGTTTTAAGGGGGGGGTAAGGGATTAGGTAAATTTGGGGGGTAAGGGTGGGAGTTAGTAGGTGGGGTGACGGGGTAGGCAGTAGGGGGTGAGTGCGGGGGTTTGGTAGGTAATGACGGGTCAGTGGTGCCCACCACCGCCCTCTCATTAACTCTAATACTCATTTAACAATCCCCCCCCATTCTTCACTATATAAAAATAGAAAAAATAAAAAAAAAAGGGAAAAAAATAACGGGGGCCAGTGAATATTACTATTTTTTCAAAAAAAATTTTTTAATTATTAAGTCCTTGTACAATAATATTTTTGGGAAACGGGGAAAAACATTATTGGGTTTAGAAAAAGGGGTGGTATGTATAAGCAGTGAGCGGGGAAACAAAAATAAAATTTGACCAAATGATCGGGTCAGATAGTTTCGGACTCACGGGGTAAGTACCCACGGGGGGCGGGGGGCAAGGGGGACAGTGCAAGAATAGACGGGGAGGGGAATGCCCCTTGAGTCGAAAGAGAAAAAGAGTCGGAAAAAACCCAACTCCCTAAACCTGGATAAAAATGAAAAAAGACGACGAGAGACAACAGGAACTTGGGGGAGCTGACTGCAATTTTGCTGGTTTGGAAAAATTTTGCGTTTCTTGTTGGTAAATTGGTGACTGCAGGGGGACAAGGGGGGAGCTAAACTTTGGGTTTTGGGTTTATTTTCAAAATGGTTTTGGTGGTTTCGGGAATTTGGCTTTTTTCTTAGCGAATTAATTTTCCTTTGATGAATGTTTGATCCATTTTCAAGTCTTTTTAAAGCGTTGGGTAAAAAATTATCAAAAGACATTTAAACCCAAAATTTGTCGATATGGGGGGCCCTTTGATAACTGTTTCAAGTTTGCTTTAAAAAGTTTTTAAAATTCCTTTTAAAACAATCAATTCGGGAAGTTCAAAAAACTTGACTGTTTTTTTGGATGAGGTGAGTTTTTTGATTTTCGGGCTGGCCCCATTTCCGAGGATAATTTTCTGGGTACAGAAAGATATTTTTCACCCCAATCAAGATAATTTTTGGAAACCCCTTGGGGCTTGGGAAAGGTAGTGTTTGGGGCTGGTTTAATGTACATTTTCTACTTCCTCTTTCCAAAAGGACGAATGGAAGGGGGATGTTTTGGTTTGGGAAAAGGTTTCTGATTGGTCGGTTTTTTTGGGAGTGGGGCCCAAAGGAGGCTTTCATTTGGAAAGTTGTTGGGGGGACGGGCACTAGTTTTTTTGATTGTTTGGAGGGTGCAGGCTAGGAAATGTTGATTAGGCCTTGGGAAAATTTTTGTTTTTTCTTCCAAAGGGGGGATGCCGGGAATATGAAAAAAAGGCATATTATTTAGTGGGAAATAAAATCGGTTTTTGGTAGAGTTAAAAGATCCAGGTACAGCCAAAAATTTTTTCAGGGGAGCTTTTATTTGACAGTTTGTGGATTTTGGGTTACTCACATGTGGGGGAGTGATGAAAGGTGGAAGCTGGGTGAGTAGTAAAATTTTAAATAAATTTTTTAGTTGGTTTGCTTGTATCTTTTCAATTGCTTGGCCCTACTTGGTGTGTTGCTATAGGTTTTTTTTTTTGCTGCTTTTTTGGGGTTTTTTTTACAATATTTTTTTGTTTAGGACCCTTTTTTTTGCCAAATGTAAAGGTGGGCGTTACTTTTACCGTTTAAGCACGATGGTTTGGTGGAGTAGGGAGCGGTTTCAGGAAAATGAAGTTGTCCCTCACTACCACAGTTTGTGCGAAATTCTTGTCTTTTTTCGGCATGCTTTGGTGGGGTTTAAGGTAAAAATAAAAAAGTTCCAGCAGTGTTTGGGTGTACTGATTTTCTCTCTGCTTCCCTTGGGTATTAGTTAAATAAACAGCAAAAACCTTCATTTAGGCAGTGGCAGCCATGTTAACCCCGGTGAAGGTGACCTTTTGGGATTTGGGCGATGCATTCGGGGTTTTTTTGATGCAGTCAACAGTAAACCCCAAATATTTTTCGTCTCGATGGAAGTCTTGGTTTTGCAAAGGTTTGAGCTCAGAATCTTAAACCATTTTTTTTAAAAAATACTGATTTCCTGGCCCTGAGGGCCCGGGGATACATAACAGTAAAAAACCCTTTAGCGTAAATGTAGTGGTGGCATCGTAGTGAGTAGTCTTCCTGCTTCGCATCACGTGGCACACAACAATGAATTTCTTTTTTCAGGGAAAAAATGGTGTTGGGAAATTTTAAATTGCATGCTCCTTGAACAACAGTTGCAAGAGCAATCTTTGTTTTTTTAATCATCAAACCGGGACCATTTGGGTTTACACCGATTTCGTAGCTCATCGTGCAATGGGGGGTGAAGACCCGATGCGGTTTAAAATTTTTCCCCTCCCCAACGGGGATCGTAGGGGGACAGAAATAGGGAAGACTTCACCCAGCTACCAAAAGTGCAAGGCCCAAAAAATCTGCCCCGGGGCAAAGGGAGCCAGCAAAGCACCAAGTCCGGAGAGGATAAAAAAGTTCCTCTTCTCCTTTCCTGTTCTAGTTGTGATATCGAGGTCGACCCCCCAACCGGGAAAACAGGGACGTCTTTCCGTGCAGAAGCCATTTTGGGTGGTGAAGGGCTAAAAAAAATGTGACCAAAATGAAGTAACTTACAATATTTGTTTTAAAGAGCAGTTTATCAAGGATCTAAGCCACAAAGGGCTCCCAAAAATTTTCACAGAAAAGAGTACTGGCCAAGCCCGTACTCTGACCAATCCCCCCAAAAGTTCCTCCGAGACTTTAGAAACCTCCCTCCTGAGCCCTGCACCCCCGCAGCAGCTCCGTCGGGAAATCTCTGCTCGGGCTCTGCAAACCCCCCCACACTCGCTCGAAGTCTCTGCTCAGGAGCTTGCAACCCCCGCAGCAGCTCGCTCGAATCTCCTGATCTTTCTCCCTTTCCCTTGGGGTTTATGGGGGTCCAACACCCTCCACAACCCCCGTGTACGACCTGAAAGCCTAGGGCCCGGAAACCGTCAAAGAACCCAAAAAAACCCAGACCCTTTGGGGTGGCTACAAAACGTTTGCCAAGGGAAGGGGTTTACCATTTTAAATTTGGGTTTAAAATTTGGGCTCCCCCAAGAACCACACAAGCCCAATGAACCCACATCAATCCCCCTTTCTCGCCCCCAAATTTTAAAAATCTTGGGGAACAAAGGGCAATTTGTCCCAGTTTTTAATTATTTTTAAATTTAAACCCTTTAAAACTATTACAATACAAAGACAAAAAATTTTACATAATACAAAATTTTTTCAAATACCTATTTTCCCTCCAAACCCTTTTCATCTACCACAAGGGAAACCCTAATCGTTTCACCTGGCCCGTTGGCCAGCATAACATTGCTCTCTGGTGCAAAGCCTCCTTACCCGTCATTTTTTTCCTTAAAACTAAATATCGGGCCCAGTGCCTTCTCACTTTTACTAGAAATGCACTACCAATGCTAGTCACCCTCGCACGTTATCCAATTTGGGGCCCAAAACCCCTTTTAGGGCCCTTTTTGGCGTTTGGGAAAAACCCGCTCCAACGGGTTGGATTCTTTCAAATAATGCAACTGGAACCCCCTTTAAAACCACCAAGGTTTGCATTTTCGGCCCCCTTCCCAAACACACTAAACTTTTGAAAAAACGGACAAGGCAGGGATCGAAACTAAGACCCTCCATTATCCAAGCCAAATACAGGATTCACTGGGCCCCAGAAAAAAAAGGCGGCCATAAACACTGGAAAACCCTTTTCAAGGTCAAACCTTTTTTTAAAACAGGTAACACTAACACTTCTGGCAAGTCAAAGTAGGCTGGGGACATCTCTCACTCCTAATTGTCTCTCATGGCTGGCAGGGCATCCCCGCATCCCTGTCGCACAGGTCGACCAGCAAGGCAGGACACACCTCCATACCGCCCTTGAAAGCAGGCTGGTCCAGCAGCTGGAGTCCATCTCCGCGGCTCACGTCCTTCCACATCTCCGAGGATGGCAACTCCTTCATAGTAGATTCTCCTGTCCTGGCACACCAGCCAGAATCCCTCACACACCACTGCAGCATCACCGCCATCTCCTCTTGAGCTAGGCAGCATCGCAGCATCACAGCACGGCCACAGCATATCCATCATCACAGCACGGCCGTATCACAGCAGCACATAGCACGGCCACAGCATTGCAGCACGGCTACAGCATCTCAGCACGGCCACAGCATAGCAGCACGGCTACAGCATCTCAGCAGCATCACAGCAGCCGACATCAGCAGTAGCAGGCTATGGTCAGTTGCTCGAGGTGAGGTGAGGTCACTTCAGGTCATCAACAGCAGGTGCGGTCACCCATCCCTGGCAACTGCGGGTAACTGGCGGTCCGCAGGCAATGGTCACAGAGGCTGGGTGACGCAGACAGACACCCACTACACTGGATGACAGACCAGGGCAGCAATACATCTACTAGGGCACATCAACTGGGTGACTGGGCATATCAGCTGGGTGACTGGGCACGTCAGGTGGACAGCAATCATAGGCAACTCTTCAATGGGTGACAGTTGTGGGTGAGTCTTCCAAGGCGGGCTGGGTGACTTCTCATTCCTCTGTAAATATTCAATTTCGGCCAGTAATTGCTTCCCCCAAAAGTCTCACCCAAATACTAATATTCTCCACCATTTATCTTAAACCAACAACCAGCTCTGGTGGCCTGGTGGTTAACGCTCTCGCTTCACCCGGTGAGGGCCTGGGTTCGATTCCCAGCCAGAGTAGAAACATTGGACGTGTTTCTTTCCACCTGTTGTCTATGTTCCCCATCAGTAAAATGGGTACCTGGGTGTTAGTCGACTGGTGTGGGTCGCATCCTGGGACACTGACCTAAGGAGGCCTGGTCACAGACCGGGCCGCGGGGGCGTTGACCCCAGAACTCTCTCCAGATAAACTCCACCAAATATAATAATACAACCACACAATTACTCAGACCCAACTTCAAAAAAGGACAGTTAAGGTTACTAGGATTGTAATATCATACAGATATTCACTTTAGATTTTACACACACAAGAAAAAAAAATTGGTAGCAAATGGTAGCATAACAAGTATAACCGAGCAGTCAAAAATAAGGCACATGGAACTGGTTCCTACTATAAAAATAATAAGAACCATCCCACCGCTGCCACCATGTCATGTAGAGGGGGTAATGATTAGGTGAATATGGGGGTAAGCGGTGGGAGTTAGTAGGTAGGTGACAGGCGTAGGCAGTAGGAGGGGTGAGTGCGGAGGTAGGTAGGTAATGACAGGTCAGTGGTGACCACCACGACACTCTCATTAACTCTACACTACTCACTAACATATGCCTCGCCCATTCTTCACTCATATAAACATAGTAAAATATAAAAAAAAGAATAAATAACGGTGGCAGTGAATATTACTATTCTACTCAAACACAGTTTATTATTAAGTCCTTGTACAATAATATATTTGGGAACAGGAGAACATTATTGTGGTTTAGATAAATGGGATGGTATGTATAAGCAGTGAGACAGGGAACACAATCAACTTGACCAAAATGATCAGCTCAGATCAGATCGGACTCACAGGTAAGTACCCACGAGGGGCGAGGGGCAAGTGGGGACAGTGCGAAGAATAGACGGGGAGAGGAATGTCTTGAGTCGAAGAGAGAAGAGTCAGGACTAAACCCAACTGCTAAGCCTGGATAACAATGATAAAAGACGACGTAGAGACAACAGGAACTCTGTAGGAGCTGACTGCAACTTGCTGGATGGAAGATTGCTGCTTCTTGATGGTGATTGGTGACTGCAGGCGACAAGGGAGGAGCTCAACGTTGATTGGTCATTTTCATAATGGCTTGGTGGTTATCTGGAATTGTGGCGTTTTTTCTTAGCGAAGTAATTTTCCTTGATGAATGCTGATCCATTTTCAAGTCGTTTAAAGCGTTGGGTAGAAATTATCATAAGACGAGTTAACAAGTGTCGATATCGAGGGTCTTTGATAACTGTTTCAAGATGCTTTATAAGTTCTGAAAGTTCACTTTTACAATCAACGTCAGGATGTTCAACAAACTTGACTGTTTTTTGGATGAGGTGAGATTTGAGTTCAGCTGGCTCCATTTCTCGAGGATAATTTTCTGTGGTACAGAAAGATATTTCACCCCAATCAAGATACTTGTTGGATCTTGGGTCTTGGGATGGTAGTGTTGGTGCTGGTGAATGTACATTTTCTACTTCATCTTCAATGGACGAATGAGAGGATGTTTCTGGTGGAAAGGCTTCTGATTGGTCGGTTTCTTTGAGGAGTGGAGGCAATGGAGGCTTCTCATTGGACGTTGTTGGAGTGACGTCACTAGTTGTTGATGGTGTTGGAGCTGCAGGCGTAGAAGTGTTGATTAGGTCCTTGGTGAATTTTAGTATTTCTTCCGAAGGTGGAGATGCTGGGAATATGAATGATGGCATATTATTTAGTGCAAATAACTCGTTGATGGTAGAGTTAAAAGATCCAGGTACAGCCATATTTTGCATGTGAGCGTATAGTAGACAGTAGTGGATCTTGGTTACGTCACATGCTGGAGGAGTGATGATGGTGGAGGCTGGCTGAGTAGTAGCTTGAAGTAATTTTGTAGTGGTAGCTTGTATCTTTGCAATTGCTGCATACGTTGGTGTGTTGCTAGTAGGTTTTTTCTTTGCTGCTTCTTGTGTTTTCTTCACAATATTCTTTCGTGTAGGACATTTTGTTGCCAGTGTATGGTGGTCGTTACTTTTACAGTTTAAGCACGATGGTTGTGGTGGAGTAGCAGCGGTGCAGGAACTGAAGGTGTGTCCCTCACTACCACATGTAGTGCAGAACTTCTTGTCTTTTACTGGACATGCTTTGGTGGTGTGATGGTAAGAATAACAGTTCCAGCAGTGTTGGATGTACTGATATCTCTCTGCTTCGATGTAGGCAGGACTGATGAAGTAGTAGTAAACAGCAAGACCTTCAGTCAGAGCAGTGGCAGCCATGTTAACGTCGGTGAAGGTGACCTTGAGCATGGACGATGCATTCGGGATTTTTGTGATGCAGTCAACAGTAGCCCAAGTATTTTGCGTCTCGATGGATGTCTTGAGTTCTGCAGGTGATTGAGACGTCAGAATCTTATCCAGTTTTTTAAGGAATACTGATTTCCTGGCCCTGAGGGCAGGAGATGACATAACAGTAAACCCTTGAGCGGTAAGTGTAGTGGTGGCATCTGTAGTGAGTAGCTTCTCTGCTTCAGCATCATCGTGGCACACAACAATGAATGCTTCTTTCAGGGACAAAATGGTGTTGAATTTAACTTGCAGTGCTCCTTGAACAACAGTTGCAAGAGCAATCTTCGTTGAATCATCAACGGTACCATTTGTTGACACGATTTGCGTAGCTCATCGTGCAATGAAGGTGAAGACGATGCTGGTAAAATTTCCCCTCCCCAACGGGGATCGTAGGGAGACAGAGTAGGGAAGACTTCACCCAGCTACAAGAGTGCAGAGGCCAACTGTCTGCCCAGGGGCAGGCAGCCAGCTACGCACCAAGTCCTGGAGCAGGATGAAGAGTTCCTCTTCTCTTGCCTGTTCTAGTTGCTGAGTATCGAGGTCTGATCCTCCCAACCGGGAGCAGGTACGTCTTTCCAGTGCAGAAGCCAGTCGATGAGTGAAGTCTAAAAAAGTGTGACCAAAATGAATGTAACTTACAATATAGTTCAGAGAGCAGTTCATCACAGGATCTAAGCCACAGGTCCCAAGAATTACACAGCACGAGTACTGCGCCAAGCCAGTACTCTGACCAATGCCTCCAACAGTCTCCTCCAGAGACTTCAGCAGCCTCCTCCCGAGCCCTGCACCCCAGCAGCAGCTCCGCTCGAAGTCTCTGCTCAGGAGCTCTGCACCCCAGCAGCAGCTCCGCTCGAAGTCTCTGCTCAGGAGCTCTGCACCCCAGCAGCAGCTCCGCTCGAATCTCCTGATCATGCTCTTCCTTGGGCTTTTATGGTGGTCCAAGCACCCTCCACAACCACGTGTACGACCTGACGCCTAGGTCTGAAGCCGTCAAGAACAAAAGACCTCAGACGTGGGCGTGGCTACAGACGTTTGCCAAGGCAAGGTGTGACCATATAATTGGTTAAATTAGGTCTCCCAAGAGACCACACAAGCCCAGCTGAACTACATCACATCCCCCTTTCTCGCCCAATTTAAAATATCTGAGAACTAGGACAATTTGTCCTAGTTATTAGATTATTTTAATCCTAATCCCTTAAATCTATTACAATACAAAGACAAAATTATACATAATACAAAATTATTCAACTACATATATTTCCCTCAACCTTCTCATCTACCACAAGGCAGCATAATCAGTACACCTGGCAGTTGGCCAGCATAACAGTTGCTCTCTGGTGCAAAGCCTCCTTACCCGTCATTTCTCCTTAAAACTAAATATCGGGCTCCAGTGCCTTCTCTACTTTTACTAGAAATGCACTAGCCAATGCTAGTCACCCTCGCACGTTATCCATTGGGCCAAACCTCTCTAGGCTTCTTTGGCGTGGAAAACTGCTCCAACGGGTTGCATTCTTTCAAGTAACTGCAACTGGACCACTTCACGACCACCAAGGTCGCATTTTCGGCACACTTCACATGCACACTACAACATCTGAAAATCGAGACAGGGCAGGCATCGCAGCTAAGACCCTCCATTATCCTATGCCACTACTAGGATTCACTGGCCTCAGAAAACAAGGCGGCCATAATCACTGGACCGTTTTCAAGGTCACCTTATTTCACACAGGTAACACTAACACTTCTGGCAAGTCAAAGTAGGCTGGGGACATCTCTCACTCCTAATTGTCTCTCATGGCTGGCAGGGCATCCCCGCATACCTGTCGCACAGGTCGACCAGCAAGGCAGGACACACCTCCATACCGCCCTTGAAAGCAGGCTGGTCCCAGCAGCTGGAGTCCATCTCCGCGGCTCACGTCCTTCCACATCTCCGAGGATGGCAACTCCTTCATAGTAGATTCTCCTGTCCTGGCACACCAGCCAGAATCCCTCACACACCACTGCAGCATCACCGCCATCTCCTCTTGAGCTAGGCAGCATCGCAGCATCACAGCACGGCCACAGCATATCCATCATCACAGCACGGCCGTATCACAGCAGCACATAGCACGGCCACAGCATTGCAGCACGGCTACAGCATCTCAGCACGGCCACAGCATAGCAGCACGGCTACAGCATCTCAGCAGCATCACAGCAGCCGACATCAGCAGTAGCAGGCTATGGTCAGTTGCTCGAGGTGAGGTGAGGTCACTTCAGGTCATCAACAGCAGGTGCGGTCACCCATCCCTGGCAACTGCGGGTAACTGGCGGTCCGCAGGCAATGGTCACAGAGGCTGGGTGACGCAGACAGACACCCACTACACTGGATGACAGACCAGGGCAGCAATACATCTACTAGGGCACATCAACTGGGTGACTGGGCATATCAGCTGGGTGACTGGGCACGTCAGGTGGACAGCAATCATAGGCAACTCTTCAATGGGTGACAGTTGTGGGTGAGTCTTCCAAGGCGGGCTGGGTGACTTCTCATTCCTCTGTAAATATTCAATTTCGGCCAGTAATTGCTTCCCCCAAAAGTCTCACCCAAATACTAATATTCTCCACCATTTATCTTAAACCAACAACCAGCTCTGGTGGCCTGGTGGTTAACGCTCTCGCTTCACACGGTGAGGGCCTGGGTTCGATTCCCAGCCAGAGTAGAAACATTGGACGTGTTTCTTTCCACCTGTTGTCTATGTTCCCCATCAGTAAAATGGGTACCTGGGTGTTAGTCGACTGGTGTGGGTCGCATCCTGGGACACTGACCTAAGGAGGCCTGGTCACAGACCGGGCCGCGGGGGCGTTGACCCCCGGAACTCTCTCCAGATAAACTCCACCAAATATAATAATACAACCACACAATTACTCAGACCCACCTTCAAAAAAGGACAGTTAAGGTTACTAGGATTGTAATATCATACAGATATTCACTTTAGATTTTACACACACAAGAAAAAAAAATTGGTAGCAAATGGTAGCATAACAAGTATAACCGAGCAGTCAAAAATAAGGCACATGGAACTGGTTCCTACTATAAAAATAATAAGAACCATCCCACCGCTGCCACCATGTCATGTAGAGGGGGTAATGATTAGGTGAATATGGGGGTAAGCGGTGGGAGATTTTCCCCCGAGGGGGCAAACCCCTTCTGTTTCCCGGGGTTTTTTGGGGCCAGCACCTCAAAACCACGGCACCCACCCTTTTGGCTAAGCCCAAAAAACAAAAGACCCAGACGGGGGCCACAGCTTTCCCAAAGGGAAAGGGCCGGAAAATTACCAAAAGAGACCAAAAAGCCCCCCAACTCATCACCCCCCTTTTCCCCCCTTTTTTCAGAACGGACAATTTGCCAGGTTTTTTAGATTTTTTTTTAATCAACCCAAATCAATAAAAAGCTTTTATCATTCTTTTTCAAATTTTTAATTTTTCCCTTCACAAAGAAAACGTCACCCCATTCCGAAAAACGGGGGAAAGCCCCTTCCGCACCCTTCAAATGGGTCCAGTGCCTTCCCTCAATAAAAATGACAGCCAAAGGCCCCCCCGCAAAACCCTTGGGCCCAATTCGGGTTCTTTGATAAAAAGCTGGGTTGATTCTTTAAAGTACGAACTGGACCCTTAAAAAGGTGCTTTTGGACTTTCCAAGCACCTAAAAACTCTGAAAATAACAACTCGGCAAGTAAATTTTTTTTTCCCCAAAGGGTTCACCCAAAAAAAAGGGGGATACCCCTTTTAACCCCTTAACCAAACAAACACTCGGGGGGCTGGGGCATCCTCCCCCATTTCCCGGGGGAGGGTTTTCCCCGTCCCGCCAGTAGAAAAAAGGAGGCCCCCCTCCGTTAAAAAGGGTTCCCAAAGTAAATGGGCTGTTTAACCCCGAGGGTGGTCCTTCGGACCTGCCCTAAACCGTCACGAAACCCACGGGGCTTGACCCCGACTCCCTCCAGATAAAACCCAAAATTATAATCATCACCCCACAGGGTTCCCCCAAACCTTCCAAAAAGGGACAGTAGCAGAGGTAACATCCAGAATTCACAGAACCACCAAGAAATGGTTGCTAGGTGGGGGATAAAGGGTAAAAAACAGCAGTCCAATTGGAAAGGGGGAACTGGGGTCCACAAATTTAAAAATTTTCCCAAACGCCCCCATCATTAAAAAGGGGTAATTTTGGGGAATAATGGGGGGGAAAGCGGGTGGGGATGTAGGTGGACAGCCCTGGGAAATTTCCAAGGGTGACAGTTGGGGTTTAAATTTCCAAGGGCTTTGACTTCTCTTTCCTCTTAAATATTCTTTTAAATTGCTTCCCCAAAAATCTCACCCAAAAACAATTTTTTAAATTTTTTTAAAAAAAGGGGTTTTAATTCCCTTCCAGGTAAATTTCGTTTCCCACAAAAAAACGTTTTTTTTCCCCCTTTTCATTTATGTAAAGGGTTATTGGGTTTAGTTGGGGGGGTTTTGTATAAGGGGCCGGGCACACCCGGGGGGGGTTTCCCCCAAATTCCCCCGATAAACCCCACTAAATAATACCCACTTTCCAAAAACCCCCAAAAAGGGGGGGAATTCAAAAAATTTTAAAAACCAAAAAAAAAAAAATTTTTTTAAAAGGTGATAAAAAAAGGAGAGTCAAAAAACAATGGAACTTTTTTAACTTTTAAAAAATGAACAACCGGCCCCCTTTTTTGGAGGGGGAATGTGGTGAAGGGGTCTTTAGTATTGGTGACGGGCGAAAAGGGGGGGGGAGTCAAAGGGGGGGTTAAATTGGGGCCAAAATTCTTTAACCAAATTTATCTAAAACCCCCCCTTTCCCCTTAAAAACAAAGAAAAATTGTAAATAATCCCCGTTTTCATTTTAAAAACCGTTTAAAAGTTGGGTAAAATTTTAAATTTTGGGAACGGGGAAAATTTTTTGGGGGTTTAATTGGAGGTTTTTAAACGGAAGGGCCAAATAATTCCCAAAAGTCACTAAAATCCCCCTCAGGAAGCCCCAACAAAGGGGGGACGTGGGAAAAAAGAGGGGGAAAAATTTGATTTTGGGGGGGTGGCTCCCCATCTCGGAAATAAAAAATGAAAAAGAGATAAACCCAAAAAGGGAAACTTGTGGACTTGGCCTTGGGGATGGAAGTTGTGTTTTTGATGGGATTTGATCCCAAGGGAATAAAGGTTTGGTTTTTTTTTGGTTGGGGTTTTGGAATTTGGCGTTTTTTTTAGGAATTTTTTGGAGAAGGACCTTTTTCAATTTTAAACTTTGGGGTTTAAATGGAATTAACAAGTTGTTGAGGGTTTTAAAAACGAAAAGGTTTTTTTAAAGTTTGAAAGTTCCTTTTTAAAATAGTCTTTTTCCAAAGTGGGATGGGGAAATTTGGGTTTTATGGCTATTTTTAGGAAATTTTCTTGGGAAGAAAGATATTTCCCCCCCAAAAAATTTTTTGGATTTGGCTTATGGTGGTGGGGGAATTCTTTTTATTCACCAATGCTGGGGGGTGTTTTGGGGGAAAAGGCCTGGGTCCTTTTTTGGGAGTGGGGGAAAAGGGAGTTTATTTTTTTAGTGGTACTTTTTATTTTGGATTTGCGGCTGGGGTTTGTGTTGGTCCGGGGGGTTTTTTGTTTTCTTGGGGGGGGTTTCTAAAAAAATTCTTTTTTTAGGAAAAAATTTTGGGAGGTTGTCGGTCCCCTTTTCAGTTTAAGACAGTTGGGGGGTTTAGAAAGCGGGAGGATGAAGGGGGGTCTATTCTTGGAAATTTTTTGGGGTCTTTATTTTTTGAAATTGCTTTTTGGTGGGGGTAGTATTTTTTTTGCTTTTTTGGGTTTTTTCTTACTTTCTTTCGTGAGGATTTTTGTTGGGAGGTGTGTAACAGAAGCCGAGGGTGGGGATACGGGGTCGGGGAAAGAGGTGGCCCTCATCCACTGTGGCAGAACTTCTTTTTTTATGGGCTTGGTGGGGATGGTAAAATCTTACAGTTTGGTTTTAGATTCCTGCCTGGGCAGGAAAAAGAATAACAGAAACCCCTTAGTAGGAGTGGGGCCATTGTGGTGAAGGTGCCTTCTAACTTGGGGGATTTTTGGACACAACAAGAAGTTTTTTGGGTTCAGGTGTTGATTTAATTGAGCTCAGAACCCCCTTTTTTAAAAAACATTTCCCTTGAAAATCATAACGAAAACCTTGGCGGTTTTGTGTATGGGGCATTTAGTGAGAGTTCTGTTAAAAATTTTTCCCCCCAAAAAAATAAATTTTTTTAGGAAAAGGTGGTTTTAACTTAAACCCGAACAAAGGAAAGGGAAACTTTTGCCAGGGAAGGCAGAGCTACCATCTGGAAGGTGAAGATTTTCTTTTTTTTCCCCCCCTCCCCAAATTCAATAAAACCCCCCCCCCCCCTTCCCCCCCCCCCCCCCCCCCCCCCCCCCCTTTCTAGTTGCTGATATCGGGGTTGATCCTCCCAACCAGGGCAGGTACGCTTTCCAGGCAAACAGTCGATGAGTGAAGTCAAAAAAAAGTGTGACCAAAATAAATTTAAAACTTACTATAGTTCGAGAGCAGTTCATCAGAGGTTTAAACCAAAGGTCTCAAAAATTTTACACAGCACGAGACTGCCCAACCCTTACTTGACCAATGCCTCAACCCGCTCCCGGGGCTTCGCAGCCTCTCCCGACCCCTCCCCCCAGCAGCGCCCCGCCGAAGTCTCTGTAGGAGCTTGCACCCCAGCAGCGCTCCGCTGAAGTCTCTGACGGGAGCCGGGCCCCCCCCAAAAGCACCCCCCTCGAATCTCCTGATCATGCCTTTTTGGGGGCTTTTTTGGTGGCCCAAAGCACCTCCACAACCCGGACGCCCCTGCCCTAGGTTGAAGCCGTCGAAAAAAAAGCCCTCAACGTGGGCGTGGCACAGACATTTGCCAGGAAGGGTGACATTAATTGGTTAAATTAGGTCCCCCCAAGAGACCACACAACCCCAGCTGAACTAATCACTCCCCCTTTCTCCCCTTTTTTAAAATACTGAAACTGGGAAAATTTGTCCTGTTTTAGATTTTTTTTAACCCAAACCCTTAAATCTATTAAATACAAAACAAAATTATCATAATACAAATTATTAAACTAATATATTTCCCCACCTTCTCATTACACAAGGCAGCATAACAGTACACCTGGCAGTTGGCCACAAAACGTTGCTTTGGTGAAAGCCCCTTTACCTTCATTTCTCCTTAAAACTAAAAATCGGGCTCCGTGCCTTCTCAAATTTTACTAAAATGACTACCAATGTAGTCCCCCTCGACGTTACCTTTGGGGCCAAACCTCTCGGGTTTCTTTGGCGTGGAAAACTGCTCCAAGGGGTTATTCTTTAAAGAACTGCCCGGGACCACTTCCGACCCCCAAAGGTCGCTTTTCGGCAATTCCATGCCACTAAAACATCTGAAAATCGAGACAGGGCAGCACGAGCTAAGACCTCCATTATCCATCCCACACTAGGTTCACTGGCCTCAGAAAACAAGGCGGCCAAACGGGCCCCGTTTTCAAGGTCCCCTTTTTCACACAGGTAACACTAACACTTCGGGCAATAAAAGTGGGGGGACATTCTCCTCCTAATTTGTCTCTCATGGCTGGCAGGGCACCCCCGATCCCTGTCGCCAGGTCGACCGCAAGGCAGGAACACCTCCAAAACCCCCCTTGAAAGCAGGCTGGTCCAGCAGCGGAGTCCTTTCCCCGCGGCTCACCCCTTTCCAATCCCGAGAAGGCAACTCCTTCATAGTAGATTCTCCTGTCGGGCACCCCGCCAAATCCCCCCAACCATGAGCATCACCGCCTCTCCTCTTGAGCTAGGCAGCTCGCGTCCAACCGGCCACGATACCATCCCACCCAGGGCCCCGTATCACGCAGCACATGCAGCCACAGCATTGCAGCAGGTACAGATCTCAGAACGGCCACAGCATGCAGATGGTCAGCATCTCAGCAGCATCACAGCGCCAATCAGCAGTACAGGTTTGGTCATTGCTCGGGGTGAGGTGAGGTCACTTCGGTTCAACAGCGGGTGGGGTCACCACCCCCTGGCAACTGGGGGAAACGGCGGTCCCGGGCAATTCTTCATTCATTAAAGATTGGGGGATTTCCCGGGCCCGGGTCTTCTCCGAGGTGACCCGGCGGTGGCCCCCCGGTGGGGGGGTGTCATCGTCTTCTTCATTTTCTTCTTCTCTTTGGGCCCCCCGGTTGGAGGGAAATTTTCTTCTTCTTGCCCTGACCCCCAAGGGGGGAGTGTTTCTTTTTTTCTCGTCGGCAGGCATCGAAGGTCAAGGGTTTTAGGCATTGTAGCCCCATCAAATGTTGTTTTTTTGGCTTGGTTCTAGGGGTTTCGACTTTTAAAAAAAAAGGGGGTTACAGGCCCATTGGTTTTTTTTTTTTTTTTTTTTTTTTTTTTTTTTTAAAAGGGGGGGGGAAAGGGGAGGTAGGGGGGGTGAAAGGGGGGAAGGTAGGAGAGGGATAGGGGGGTTTGTGGCGACTCGTGTTGTTGGGGCGGGGTCACGAGGTGGGGGGTGGGCAGCCAGGAGGGGATGAGATTTCCCCAGGTTTTGGGTGGGAGGTAACCAGGGGGGCTGCGGTGTTTCTGGGTTGGGTCCCCGGGCGCCTTTGGGGAAGTGCCTTGTCGGAAGTGACCCCCGCCCTGGACAGTCGGGGAAAAGGTAGGCACTAGTGGATTGGGACCATCTTTGAAAAGGCAGCAGCGTCCTCTCGCACGGGGTCAAGATTTCTGGCAGTGGGTAGCCAAGTCCACCCGGGGTGGACCCCAAACCCTGCCTTCCTGTCTAGCCCCCGCTTTCTCGGGGGGGCTCCCACGGGTCGCCGTCATACCAGATCCGGCCCCGCGATGTGCCTGGCCCGTAGGGGGGCCCCTGGTGCTCAGTGCCCACAATCCCCCTGCCTTGGTGATAGCAATGGTGGTCCTGCTGGGCCTAAAGGGGTTTCCGACTTCGCCGCTCGATCGGCCCATCTTGGATGAGGGTCGGATCCGTTGATTGTTCTTGCTGTCCCTGCTCCTTAAGTGTCTGCAGGTCCTTCCCGATGGCAGTAATTAGCCGGATGTGTCCCTGGGCCCCTGTGATGACGGTGGATCGCCCCTCGGAGTCCACATGAATGACGGGGGTCGCCCATGTCCAGGAGTGCGTGTTGCAGGGCCCTTGGAGGCATGGGGTTCTGCCTGGAGAATTTTGCAGTGATCTTGGGACGCCATCCACCGTCAGGTGGCTGGGGCACCCCGGCCCTTGCGGCCCGCCCGGTCCCGGGGGCCATCGGTGTAATACGGCCACCCGGGGGGTCTGCTGCGCAATACTCACTCAGCCCATTTCTGCAGCACGTGTTGTGGCAGTGCGTTGCCAACTGGGGAGGGCTTGGTGTGGATCACAATGCTTCTGGTGCCCAGGGGGGGAGTACAAGTACCCCGCCCAGGCCGGGCACGCCCCTTTTCGACTATAAGCGCCCTGGGGGGGAGTTTGCTTGCTACATCAGCCCCGACCACCCCACCGGCCAGAAAACTCCCTGAGGTCCCCTGTTGCCGTTCAAGGGGTGTTGCGCGTCCCCCTCCCCGGGGATTGTAGACTTGGCCACCCCCGGTGCCCAAGGGCATTCTGTCGGTAGCGGCTGCAAATTGACCTCATGATTCGGGGGGACAGTGTTCGTCCACCTCGGGGCCCCCAACATATCCGAGGGTGCATATTTTTTACGCGTTGAGTTTCGAAGGTCGTTGGGGGGCAGGACAAGGGGGAAGTGCCCCCTGTATGAGAGAGCGCACCGCTGCACATAGAAAAATGGGGAATGTCCGGCTGGCCCCTGCCCTTTGGGGAGGGCCCCCATGGCGGGGGACCCGTTGCATGGTCGCTCTCTGACGTACTCCGTGATTTCCGAAAAGGGGCCCATTGTCGATGTGCACCCAGGTACGGTACTCGACCCAGTCGAGATTGATCCCCGACACTGCGCTCCCTCCGGCACTTGGGATGCGGGCATGGCCCTTTGGGTTTTTTGCTAACCCTTTAGGCCGAAGACGACGGCGGGGGTGGAGAAGGGGGAAGGGCACGTTGGGTTATGACAAACCCCATCTCTCGTGATGATGAGGGGAAGATCATCGCGTAGCTGAGCGCTGGGGGCCTAAGAGAATGGGTGCACCCGCTATCATCAGGAATTTAAGGAGCGGGGTGAGGACCCCCCCTGCGGGGGGCCGTTTTCAAAAGGGGGCCCGAGGGGGACACTTGTCCCTGAAAGCACCGTGCAACCTGCCCTGCAGGTATGAGAGATCCAGGCAAGGAGCCTTTCCCCTTTACGCCCCTGCCTTTCTAGGAGGTCAAGGGTGGCGGTGCGTGGCAACTCAAGGGGGTTTTTCCGGGTCCCGGAAAAACAACAATTTTGGGCTCTTGTTTTTGACCCATGCCTGCAAGGAGGGTGGTGTTTCCTCGCTGTTCCCATCCTCGTGTAAGCCCTATGTGACGGTGTTCCGGGCCAAGTTCCACCGTGTCGTCAAGGATCTCCCCCTCGCCGTCTTGGACGACAGCTGGGGAGGAGAAGGGGGCCCCATGCTTTCCGGGTCCCGGGGTTGGGGGATGGGCAGGGCGATGGCCTCCTTCCACCAGGGGGAGTGTCAGCCCTCCAGGGCAGTTGGGGAAACCCCCAAAGTGTCTGTCCAAGGGGGCCCCCCCTTGCATCATCTGTAGGTGTGCCCTCCTGGGGGGGGTGGTGTGTTGATGTCCTGAGGGGCCTTAGCTCCCCCCGTGAAAGTCTACTCGGTTTTCGTCGTGTTCGAGCTGCGCCTGTACCTGAGTCCCCGTCTGGGGGGGAGGGGGGCAGCTGGGGTTCGCACATTTTTGGCAGGGGGTGTTTGTGCCCTGGAAGTGAGAGGTCGACCTGCCCCTCTGCTTCCCAGCCGGGGCATGGTGGAGCCGCGCTGTTCCTTGCTTTTTTCCGGGGGCTATACCCCATTTTTTGCCCGATCTCAGACAGGGGGGGTTGGGATGGCGAAGGAGGCCCCATTCGAACCATTTTCCCCGGGGGACTCTTGGGGGGATGTTGGCGAAACGTGCCGCCCACCCCCTCTAGTTCCGAAAAGGGGTGTCAGCAAGGGGTTTCGTCTGTGGAGCCCGCGGGCACTGTTACACGGGGGTTTGCCCTTGATGTCTCGTCGTGAACCCCCGTCCCCCTTTATGGTACCTCCACCTTGGTAAGGGGATGGCCCCCTCAGCCGCATGGGGGACGGCACTTGGGGGTTTGGGGAGTGCATCGGATTGTCAGAGGGGAGGTCGTCTCCCCCCATTGCTGTATGCATCCTGAAGCACCCAGCCGCCTTTTTGAAATTCACCATGGAGGGGGTGTGTATGGGATGTGCTGGGTGGGCGCCGCATGGTGACGATCGCGAAGTGGCGTGGTGGAAGTGGGTGGGTTCCACCCCCACTCCCGGGGCGTTCCGAGAGAGGGAGTGACATCAGTCGGTTGCCGCCGTGGGGTGTCGGCTCCCATTGTTGAGGAGGGCGACGCAGGAACCATCGAGCACACCGCCAATGCCTGCCCGTCTCATTGGTATGGGAGCAGAGTGGAGAAACTCATGATGGGCGTTGAAGTCCCCCCCAGGCACGCCCCGAGGCGGATTGGACAGGCTGCAAAACCCCCGAGAGGTCGAGATAAACCCTGCCTCCGGAAAATTTTTAAATTTCAGTGGTCCAAATTTGGGGTTGCGCTGCGCTTGCACCTCCACCCCTTTCCCCCATTGATAGGGGGCGTGCACGGGGGGGGGATCAATTCCCCACATAGATTGCGGGTTTCCCCCCGGGGGGCCCCCCACCCCGCTGCAGGTTTTCAGAGAACCCAGGGTTTTCGTGGCTGTGGGGCGGGTTGGGGGGTTGACAAGGGGGGTTTTTGGAAAAAAAAAACATCTTTTCCATCCCGGACTGCCCCTGGATGTAGGGGGGTTTCTGCCTCAGACCCAGTGTTCCCCTGGAGATTTTTAGGGGCTGCCGGGGGGACCCCTCGGACTCCTTCCTCCCGTTCGGCCATGGGCCTCCGGACATCCGTGCGGGGTTTACCATTCCTCGGGGGTGAAGACCGGGTGAGGGGATCTTTCGGGTGCGAGTCACCCTCTCCAGGGAGCCATCTGTACACGGTATCGGACTCCTTGAGACCCGCCCGTCCTTCTTGATGGGAGTACATGGTAGCACCTCTACCCAAGCTTGATTCGGTGACATGTGAACCGCGAGGTGCCCCCCCCTTGGGGGGACAGGGCTTCCTGGTGCGGTGAGGGTTTTTGGCCCACTCCGCGTTGTTTGGGACCGCAGGTCCGCAGGTCTCCGTGGGTTTTCCCGTGCCACTGACGGGTGCCGGGCCCCGTTTCCTGCTGCACTCGGGTGGGGGACTGCCCCGGCGGGGAAATCCCCTTTTGGGGGTCCTTCTGGGGTGATAGCCGCAGCTCCCTTTAGCGGTCCCTGAGCCGGGCTTGTTGTGTTCCTTTTTTCCGTTTCTGCTGGGCTTCGAGCTTGCCCATGCCGTTGTTCCCCTGCGGTGCAATGGTCCCTCGTTGCTCCCCATGTGGGAAATCTCTGCTGTAGGGTGAGGCCCCCGCAGAGGGGCTGATGGCTGCCGCATTGGCCGGGGATGAAGTTATGGGTTGGGGGGGGGGGGGGGGCATTGGTCTGTCCCCACCTGTTGCTGTTGGGTTTTTTACGAGTTGGGCGGGGTGTCGCCACAGGGGCCCTCCGCTTCGCCCTGTTGCCACCCTTCCGACAGGACGCCTGGTTCCTGCGTGGGTTTCTTGCGCAGTTGGCGCACTTGGGTTTTGGGGCGTGGGGGTTTTTCGGGGGGGGGGCTGCTTGAGCAAAGCAATGCAATCCTTTGGGTCGTGCTGCTTGCTGCAGACTCCACACTTCTTCACAGTTGGCAGGTACCCCGATATGGTTGAAAACCCCCGGCAGTTGTAGCATTGTAGGGGCCCTCTACATTTGGCCGAATTTTTAACCCCCCCACACCCCAGTGCGATTGGGGGGGGTAGGGGGGCCCCCCGGGGGTGGGAAAAAAATATTCCTGTTGGAATTTTTTTTTGGTCCCCCCGGGGGTCACCTCTTGCCTTTACAATGTTTTTGCATCGGGAATCGCTCTGTGGTAGGTACGGGGGTGGGCCAACCCCCCTTTTGCTCTTTTCTTGACCCCGGGTCCCTTATCCTTGGATTTTCTGCAGCCTTGCCTCAGTCGCGATGTGTCCCCCTCGCGCGCTTCGCCACAATCTCTCCCCCCGATGTGATGTCGCAGCTGAGCTTGATGGAGGATGGTCGCCTCCAGGTTCTTCACCATGTGTAGGAGGGTAAGAATTGTTTAAGGCCATTGGTTGCCCTTTCAGCACGGTTTTGAGGTCCCGAGCGCCCCCGTTCCATCTGTTTTCCCCCTGTTGCTGGGAGGTTGTCGGGTTGGTTGTTCCTGGGGCCTTTTGCTGAGGGGGAGGGTCCGGGTCACTTCCCGGTCCCCCCTAGTTGGGGGGTGTCCACCTGCTGGGCCGGGGTTGGGTTGGCCTCGGGTCTCCTCCGCCCCGGCCATCTGGGGGAAAAAGGGTGGGGGTCCTGAGGCCTTCTGTGGGATCGCCCCCCCAATGCAGGTTGCCTTGGGTTTCTTTCCCGGCCCCCCACTTCCTCCCGTCGCCCTGACAGTCGTCGTCGCATGATGACAGGGGCCCTTTGCCTCTTTGGGTTTCCGAGATGACATGGGTACAGCCACCCCAACGAGGTCGTGCTGTGTGCCACGTTTTCCCAAAACCTATTAACAAACCCGCGGGTTCACAGTGGTTCCAAGCGAGTATCACGTATCACTGGATCGATTGTAAAACCTAGGTTACAAAAGGATATTTTCCCCGAGCACGAGTAAAACTATGATCACAATTGCACGAATGGCGAGGGGAATCAGGTGCTATTTTAAACCTTAAAACCGCACCAGGACCGGGGGTGTACCAGGGCACGAAGCACCTTGGGTGGTCAGCGCCCCCGCCACAGCACCGTACGAATCACACGAATGCACACAATTCCTTTTGTCGTAAAAATAACACAAAACTCCTGCAGAAAGTCTTGAAAAGAAAAGCAATTGTACGAACTTCCCTGCTACGATGGCGCCGCGCCGCCGAACGCCCACAATTAGTTGCCCGGTGCACACGTATGACTGGCGTGGCTGTGCGTAAATAAAACCCCGAAACCCAATCACTGCAGAATGTCTTTAAAGAAAGCATTTCACGAAATTTCCTGTGGAAACCATGCAAAATAACATGGACCTCACAGGGAACATCCCAGCTTCGTGCGTGTCCCACGAATGCGTGGGCCACGCACGAAGGCGCGAACCGTGGGGTAAACTAAAAAAGGCGGCGAGAAGGAGTCACTTGAAAACTGAGGATCCATCTGAAAATCCAAAACCTCCGTTCGCGTTCTGGTTATACTGTTCGCAGGGGTCGGCACAAACCGCACTCCACCGAGGTCCCCAACCAACATCTGAGGTGGTGGAGGAGTGGTGGAGCGACCAGGGGGTGTCCTTGGAGTCAGTGCTCCAGGAATTCTTGGAGGGGGCCCGGGTTTGGGCCCAAAATTTTTGTTGTTAAAAATCGTCTTTAAAACTTGGTGTTGTAGTGTTTATCTTCCTTTTTTGATGGTGCTTTTTTCTTTTTCCCAATCAACGTGACCCCCCCTTTCGCCCGCTCACCAATCACCATCAAGAAGCAGCAATCTTTCCCCCAGCAAGTTGCAGTCAGCCCTACAAGTTCCCGTTATCTCTACGTCGTCTTTTATCATTGTTATCCAGGCTTGCAGTTGGTTTTGTCCTGACCTTTTCTCTTTGACTCAAGACATTCCCCTCCCCGTCTTTCTTCGCAATGTCCCCCTTTTGCCCCTCGCCCTCGTGGGTATTACATGTGGGCCCCATCTGATCTGAGCTGTTTTATTTGGTCAAGTTTTGTGTTCCCGTCTCACTGTTATACATACCCTCCCCTTTTTTTAAAACCCCAATAATGTTCTCCCGTTCCCAAAATATTATTGTACA
>NC_069402.1:1204210-1239987 GCF_026875155.1 Cherax quadricarinatus | reverse complement strand
AACCCTTTGGAAAAAAAAATCCTAAAGAAAAAAATTTTGGGAAGCACAAAACCCCCCAAAAAAAAAAGAAAAAGTATCAAAAGCAAAACACTACCATACAAAATTACTCAACTACTACTCAGGCTAGCCTCACCATCATCACTCCTCCAGCATGTGACCGTAACCAAGATCACTACTGTCTACTATACGCTCACATGCAAAATATGGTGTACCGGATCTTTTAACTTCCCAAATCAACGATTTATTGACTAATAATATGCCAATCATTTATCCAGCATCTCCACTTCGGAAAAATACTAAAATTCACCAAGGACTAATCAACACTTCTACCTGCAGCTCAAAAATCAACAACTAGTGACGTAACTCAACAACGTCCAATGAAAAAAGCCTCCATGCTCCATCCTCAAAGAAACCCCCAAAATCAAAGCTTTCCACAGAAACATCTCTCATTCGCATTGAAATAAGTAGAAAATGACTTCCCAGCACAAAAACATCCCAAGACCAAGTCCAACAAGTCTTGATTGGGGTGAAATATTTCGTACCACAGAAAATTTCCTCGAGAAATGGAGCCAGTGAACTCAAATCTCACCTCATCCAAAAACAGTCAAGTTTGTTGAACTCCTGAAGTTGATTGTAAAAGTGAACTTTCAGAACTTAAAAAGGGCATCTTGAAAACAGTTATCAAAGACCCTCGAAAATCGACACTTGTTAACTCGTCTTATGTTATTTCTACCCAACGCTTTAAACGACTTGAAAATGGATCAGCATTCATAAAGGAAAATTACTTCGCTAAGAAAAACGCCACAATTCCAGATAACCCCCAAGCCATTTTTGAAAATGACCAATCAACGTTGAGCTCCTCCCCTTTTCGCCTGCAGTCACCAAACACCATCAAGAAGCAGCAATCTTCCATCCAGCAAGTTGCAGTCAGCTCCTACAGAGTTCCTGTTGTCTCTACGTCGTCTTTTATCATTGTTATCCAGGTTTAGCAGTTGGGTTTAGTCCTGACTCTTCTCTCTTCGACTCAAGACATTCCTCTCCCCGTCTATTCTTCGCACTGTCCCCACTTGCCCCTCGCCCCTCGTGGGTACTTACCTGTGAGTCCGATCTGATCTGAGCTGATCATTTTGGTCAAGTTGATTGTGTTCCCTGTCTCACTGCTTATACATACCATCCCATTTATCTAAACCACAATAATGTTCTCCTGTTCCCAAATATATTATTGTACAAGGACTTAATAATAAACTGTGTTTGAGTAGAATAGTAATATTCACTGCCACCGTTATTTATTCTTTTTTTTATTTTACTATGTTTATATGAGTGAAGAATGGGCGAGGCATATGTTAGTGAGTAGTGTAGAGTTAATGAGAGTGTCGTGGTGGTCACCACTGACCTGTCATTACCTACCTACCTCCGCACTCACCCCTCCCATGCCTACGCCTGTCCCTACCTACTAACTCCCACACTTACCCCCATATTCACCTAATCATTACCCCCTCTACATGACATGGTGGCAGCGGTGGGATGGTTCTTATTATTTTTATAGTAGGAACCCGTTCATGTGCCTTATTTTTGACTGCTCGGTTTATACTTGTTTGCTACCATTTGCTACCAATTTTTTTTTCATGTGTGTGTAAAAGTCTAAAGTAAATATTGTTGATATTACAACCCAGAAACCCTTTTTTATGTTTTTTTTTGAAGGTGGGTCTGAGTAATTGGGGGTTTTTGTTTATTATATTTGGGGGAGTTTATCTGGAGAGAGTTCCGGGGTCAAGGGCCCCGGGGCCCTGGGTCTGTGCCCAGGCCTCCTTGGTCGTTTTCCCAGGATGCGCCCCAAAACCCATCGACTAACCCCCAGGTACCATTTTACTGAGGGAAAAACGTAACAACAGGTGGAAAGAAAAACGTCCAATGTTTCTACTTGGTGGGAAATTTAAACCCCAGGCCCTCCCTGTGGAAGCAAGAGCTTTTTCCCACCGGGCCCACCAGAGTGGTTGTTGGTTTAAGATAAAGGGTGGAGAATATTATTTTTTTTGGGTGAGACTTTTGGGGGAAGCAATTATGGCCGAATTGAATATTTACAGAGGAATGGAAGTCCCCAGCCCGCCTTGGAAACCCCCCAAAAAACTGTCACCCATAAAGATTTCCCCTTGATTGCTGCCACCGCGTGCCCAGCCCCCAGCTGTATCCCCAGTCCCCCGTTGAGTCCCCTAGTAGATGTATTGTCCCCTGGTCTGTCATCCGTGTAGTGGGGTCTGTTGCGTCACCAGCCTCTGTGCCCATTGCCTGCGGGGCACTGCTGACCTCGGGGGAGTGGGGGTTTTTCCGGCCCCCCTCTGCGATATCAGTTAGACCTTAGAACGCGATCGGAGGTTTTTGGGAGTGTTCAGGTGGATCGCCAGTGTTTGAGTGACCCCTTCTCCCCGCCTGTGTTAGTTTGCAGGGTTTTCGCGCCTTCGTGCGTGGGACCACGCATTCGGGGGAGCACTCACGAATGCTGGGATGTTCCCTTGAGGTCCAGTTATTTTTCGCTGTTTCCCCGGGAAAATTTCGTGATTAAAGCCTGTTCTTTCAAGACATTCTGCAGGGGTTGCGTGGCTGGTTAGTTTCGCACACCCACGCCGTCAACGTGGTACCGTGGAAACATAATTCGTGGGCGTTGTGCGTGCTGCCCCGCGCCATGCTCGCACGGGAACTTTGGGGTTAAGTGCTTTTCTTTCAAGACATTCTGCAGTGAGTTTTTTGTTAGTTTCGCACAATTGCAAATCTGTGTGATTCGTGTGTTCGACGTGTCTGTGGCGTGGCGTGACCAGCCAGTGGCTTCGTGCATGGTACAGCTCCCCGGTCCCTGGTGCTGTGTTGTTTACGCTTAGCACCTGATTGCCCTCCCCATTCGTGCAATTGTGGTCATATGTGTGGTCAGTGCTCTGGGAAAATATCCTTTGTAACTAGGTCTTAAAATAGATCCGTGAGTGACGTGTATCGCTTGTGAACCCTGTGAACCCAGCGCGTTGTTAATAGGTTTGGGAACTGTGGCACACAGTCGGCCTCGTTGGGGGGGCTGTCGGCCATGTCATCTGGAACCAAGGAAAAAGGCCATGCTCATGGGACAAGACTGTCAGGGCGACGTGGGGGAAAGTGGAAGGGCCAGGAAGAAAAAGGAAAACCGCATTGCGGGGGCAAAACCCAAGAAGCGCCTCAGTGATCCCAGCTGCCCCCCCAGAGGCCAGGGGACGATGAGGACAGCCGGGGCCCAAACCCAACCCCGGGCCCAAGCAGGTGGAACCCCCCAACATAGGGGGCCGGGAAAAGTGACCCAGGACCCTCCTCCTCAGCAGATGGCCCCGGGAACAACCAACCCAGACAAAAAACCCTCACAGGCAAAGAGGAGAACGAGAGGAACAGGGGCGTCAAGACCCAGCCGTGCTGCAAGGCAACCAACTGGGGCCCTTTCAACAGTTCTTATCCCTCACTACGACTTGGTGAAAAACCCTGGGGGGCGCCCATGCCTTCCATCAAGCTCAGCTGCGACATCACATCAGGGGGAGATCGTGGCGAAGCCGCGCGACGAGGACAATACGATGCTAAAAGGCAAGGGTTTTGCAGAGAACCCGAGGATAAGGGAGCTCCTGGCTCAAGAAAAGTGCAAAAGGGGGTTTGCTCCACGCCCCTGTACCCTACCGCAGGCGATTCCCGATGAACCAAATTGTCAAGGCAGAAGGCTGACCCCCGGGGGCCCAACAAGATTCCAACAGGGGATTGTTGATCCACCAGAGGGCCCCTACCTCCCACAGCACTGGGGGTGGGGGGGGTTCAAGTTCGGCCTAGTAGAGGGCCCCCTACAATGCTACAACTCCAGGGTTTAACCCCATATCGCGGCTACCTCCCCAAAATGTGAAAAAGTGGGGAGTCGCAGCAAGCAGCACGACCCCAAGGATTGTTGCATGCTAAGCAGCCCCCCCGGGGCCCCCCACGCCCCGAACCCAAGTCGCAACTGCGGAAGAAAAACCACGCATGGAACCAGGGCTGTCCGTCATGGTACAGCGGTGGCAACGGTGCGACGCGGATGGCCCCTGTGGCGACCCCCCCGCCCAACTGGGTTTAAAACCCCCCAACAGCAACGGTGGGGAATCGACCATGCCCCCTCTCCACGCCCAAAACCCATGGAACTTCTCCCCGGCCATCGCGGCAGCCAGTAAGGCCCCCTCTGCGGGGGGCCACACCCTACGCAGAGAGTTCCCAGCACTGGGGGAGCAACGAGGAGCCCAGTTGCACCGCAAGGGGAACAACGGCATGGGCAATCTCGAAGCCTCAGCAAAAAAAGGGAACAAGGAACACAACAAGCCCGGCTCGGGACGCTGCTAAAGGAGCTGCGGCTTCGCACCAGACGGGGACACCAGCGGGATTCCCGCCCGAGTCAGCCCCCACCCGAGGCAGCAGGAAACAGGCCGCGGCCCCCAGTCAGATGGCACAAAAGAACCACGGAGACCTGCGGCCCTGGGGGGTCAGCAGCAAAAACAATCGCGGGGTGGGCCAACAACCCTGGGCCGCGCCAAGGAAGCCCTGCCCCCCAGAGGGGGGCCCCTCGAGGTTCACTTGTCACCGTATAGTTTGTGGTAGAGGTGTTTACCTTGTACCCCCATAAATAAAGGGCAGGCGGTCTGAAGGAGCCCCTGATACGTGTACAGATGGCTCTCCGGGAGGGGTCGATCAGCCCCCTAAAAGATCACCCCCCCAGGTCTTCCGCCCGGGGAAAATTTTAGAACAGCACGGATGTTTCCGGAGGACCATGGCCCGAAAAGGAGGAGATGGAGCCCGGGGTCGCCCGGCAGTCCCAAAAAATTTCCCCAGGGGAAACATCTGTGGTTGAGGCGGAAACTCCCCCTAGTTCCAGGCGGAGTCGGGTGAGATAGATGTGTTTCTTTAAAGAAACCCTTGCAAGCCCCCCACCCGCCCCCAGCCACGATCCCTGGGTTCTCTCCCTCCTGCAGCGTGGGGGGCCCCCCCCCCGGGGGCACCGCAACTTGTGCGGAATTGCATCCCCCATCGATGTCACTGACCCAAACAACTGCGGTAAAGGGGTGGGGGTGCAAGCTGTCACGCTGCAACTCCCTTTCGGCCCACTGACTTTTTACATGTTTTTCCGGAGCGCCGGTTTACTTGCCCTCTCGGGGTTGCAGCTCTGCCTATCCCCCTCGGGGGGGCTCGTGGCGGGGGACATCAACCCATCATGAGCTTCTCCATCTGTCTCCCCTACCAATGAGACGGGCAGGCACTTTGGGGGCTGCTCGATGATGTTCTGACGTCGTCCTCCCCAAAAATGGGGAGCCCACAACCACGGCGGCAACCGACTGGATGTCATCTCCTCTCCGGAGACGCAGCCTGGGTGAGGGGGAACTCCACCCCCTTTCACCGCGCCTTCGCGATCGTCACCCGCTGGCGTCACCCCGCACATCCCAAAACACCCCCTCCACGGTGGAAATTTTAAGAAGGCGGAGGCAGTGCTTCCCGGTTATACAGCATGGTGGGAGACGACCTCCCCCTGACAATCCTGAGCGGTGCCAGAACCTCCAAAACGCCGCACCCAGCGGGTGAGGTGGCCATCCCACTTACCCGGTGGAGGTCCATCAAGCGGGACTGGTGGTTCTACGACGAGGCAGTCAAGGGGGCAGAACCCAGTGTAACTGTGCCCGCAGGTCCACAGCGCAACCCCCCTGCTGCACCCTTCGGCTACTGAGGAGGGGGTGCGGCCGCTCGCCACTCCCCCAGAGCCGCCTGGCAAAGGGTTCGAATGGTGTGCCCCTTCGGCCCTGGCACTCCCTGTCTGAGATTGGGCGAAAATAGGTATAGCTACCGGAAAAAAGCGAGGAACAGCGCGTGTCACCATGACCCGGTGGTGAAGCAGAGGGTGGTCGACCTCTTCATTCCAGGGCGCAACAGCACGCCTGCCCAAGTGGCAGAACCCCAGGCTGTTTCCCCCTCCCAGCAGGACTGCCAGGTCAGGCTGATGCTGCGAACACGACGAACCGATGTAGATTCAGCGACCGGGGAGCTGAAGGCAGCCCCCAGGACATACACGCACCACCCCCGGCCAGGATGGCATCACCCACGTAGATGCAAGGGGGCCCTCTGGCATGATGCACTCTTGGGGGTCTCAACTGTCCCGGAGGGCTGGAAAACTCCCCCCTGCGTGGGAAAGGGGGGCCATGTCCGCCCATCCCCAAGCCCAGGGACCCGGGAAAGTGGGGCCCATCTCTCTCACCAGCTGTCTGTCCCAAAACGGTGAGAGGGTGTCTTTACGCACGGTGGAAAACTTGGCCCGGAACCGTACATATCGGCTTACACAGGGGGGGGAAAAAGCGAGAGCATCACCACCCTCCTTGCAGGCATTTGGGTCTAAAAAGAGACCCAAAAAGTTGTTTCCTGGACCTCGAGAAAAACCTTTGAGTGCCAGGCACCAGCCATCCTGCCCCCTAGCAGGCAGGGGGTGAAGGGGAAAGGTCCTTGCCTGGATTTTCTTTTATACCTGCAGGGCAGGGTTTCCGAGTGCGTTTCCCGGGGGCAAGTGTCCCCCCTCAGGCCCTTGAAAAGGCACCCCGCAGGGAGGGGTCCTCAGCCCGTCTCTTCAATGTCCTGATGCATGGCTGGTGCGTCCTTCTCTTTAGGGCCCCAGCTGTCGCTACGTGATGATCTTGCCCTATCTCAGGAGATGTGGTTTGATGTGAGCCCAAGTGACCCTTTAAACCCCCCCCACGCCTGCCGCGTTCGGCCCCAAGGTCTCAGCAGAAAAATCCAAAGGGCCTGATTGCATGCCAAAGTGCCCGGGGGGGAGGGGCGCAATGTAGGAGTCAAACTCGACTGGGTCAGTAGCTACCTGTACCTGGGAGTGACATCGACAAACGGCCTCCCTTTTGGAATAGGCGGGTACGTAGAGACGGACCTGCAACGGGTCACCGCCATGCGGGCCCTCGCCGCCCTAGGTCAGGGGCCCGCCGTGACATTCTCCGATTATTCTTGTGCGGCGGGGCGCTCTTCATGACTTGGGCACTTACCCCCGTCCCTGCCCCCCAAAGCACCTTCGAAAGACTCAAAGTCGTCCCAAAAAATTTCAGCTGGATCTTTTTTGGGGGGCCGAGGGGGGAAAGAAAATGTGCCCCTGAATCATGAGGCTCAATTGCAGCCCGCTACGGACAGAAAGCCCCGTGGGGCAGGGGGTGGCAAGTACGTACAATCCCCCGGGGGGGGGACTGCTGCAACCCTCCCGAACGGCAAAAGGGAACCTCGGGAGTCTCCCGGCCGGCTGTGGGTGGGGTCAGCGGCTGATGTAGCAAGCAAATCCCCCCCATGGCGCTTATAGTCGCAAGGGGTGTGACCCGGCCCGTGGGGGGTATCTGTACCCCGCCCCGGGCACCCGAAGCAGTTGTGATCCACTCCCAAAACCCCCAGTTTGGGAAACGCACTGTCCACAAAAAAGTGCTGCAGGGAAAGGGCTGCATGAGGATTGCGCAGCAGAGCACCTGGGTGCGCCCTATTTACACCCATGGCTCCGGGATCCGAGGCTGGCCCACAGGTGCGGGGGTGCACCTGCCCTCTGACGGGCTGGATGGCGTTCCAAAATCATGCACAATTTTAGGCAGAAACTATGCCATCCCAAGGGCCCTGCAAAACGCACTCCGGGGTCATCGGCGACCCCCGTCATTCATGTGGACTCCAGAGCGGCGATCCCCGGCCCTCATGCACGGGGGGGCCCAGGGACAACTCCGGTCTTATGCCTTTAGGAAAGGGCCCGCAAATTAAGGGCGGGACAGCAAGCAACAATCAACTGGATACCGAGCCCCCATCGACCCCCGCTGGGAATGATGCGGCAATCGAGCGGCGAAGTCGGCAACCCTTGAGGCCAGCATGACCACCTTGCTATCAGCCCAAGGCAGGTGGATCTGTGGGCAGCTCATGCAGCCAGGGCCCGCTACCCAAAGGCCCGGCAATCGCGGAGCCGGTCGGTATGACAGGGGACCCGTGGGGAGCCCCCCCCGGAATGCGGGGCTAGACAGGAAGTTTCAGGTTGGGGTCCACCGGGGTGCGACTTGGCTACCTACTGCCAGAAGACTCATTTACCGTGTGCGAGGGAGCGCTGCGCCATTGCAACAGATGGTCCCAGGTCCACTAGTGATCCTCCTGACTGTCCCGCGACGGTGTATCCCACGAAGGCACTTCCCAATGGGGCCCGGGGACCGAACGAGAGCACCGCAGCCCCGGTGGTGTACCCAGCCACCCAAGACCGGGAACTCTCTCCCCCCTTTCCCGGCTGCCCACCCCCCACCTCGATGACGCGCCCCTTCAACACGAGTCGCCCCTTGTCCATCTACCCTTCCTACTTTCCCCCTTTCCTCCCCCACCTCCCTCCCCCCCCGCTTTAAAAAAAAAAAAAAAAAAAAAAAAAAAAAAAAAAAAAAAAAAAAAAAAAAAAAAAAATCCCAAAGGAGCCCGTACCCCTTTCGGTAAAAAGTCTGAAAACACTAGAACCAAAGCCGCAAACCAACATTTGCGGGGCTACAAGGGGTGAAGCCCTTGACCCTTTCGAGCCTGCCGACGAGAAAAAAAAAGCATCCCCATTTGGGGGGGTCAGTGCAAGATAGAAGAAGTTACCCCCCCAACCGGAGGGCCCCCGAAGAAATGAAGAATGAAAGAAAACGATCGAAAACCCCCGCCCCGGGGGCCACCCCGGGTCACCATCTGGGGAAGACCCGGGGCCCGGAAAGACCGGCATTCTTTAAAGATGAATGAATGAAAATTGATTTGGGCTTTTCATAATGGCTTGGGGGGGTTTCGGGGTTTTGGCGTTTTTTCTTGCGAAGTATTTTCCTTGATGAAAGTGTCCCCTTTTCAAGTCTTTAAAAAGTTGGGTAGAAATTATCATAAAACGAGTTAAAAAGTGTCGAACGAGGGTCTTTGATAATGTTTCAAGATGCTTTATAAGTTCTGAAAGTTCACTTTTACAATCAACGTCAGGATGTTCAACAAACTTGACTGTTTTTTGGATGAGGTGAGATTTGAGTTCAGCTGGCTCCATTTCTCGAGGATAATTTTCTGTGATACAGAAAGATATTTCACCCCAATCAAGATACTTGTTGGATCTTGGGTCTTGGGATGGTAGTGTTGGTGCTGGTGAATGTACATTTCCTACTTCACCTTCAATGGACGAATGAGAGGATGTTTCTGGTGGAAAGGCTTCTGATTGGTCGGTTTCTTTGAGGAGTGGAGGCAATGGAGGCTTCTCATTGGACGTTGTTGGAGTGACGTCACTAGTTGTTGATGGTGTTGGAGCTGCAGGCGTAGAAGTGTTGATTAGGTCCTTGGTGAATTTTAGTATTTCTTCCGAAGGTGGAGATGCTGGGAATATGAATGATGGCATATTATTTAGTGCAAATAACTCGTTGATGGTAGAGTTAAAAGATCCAGGTACACCCATATTTTGCATGTGAGCATATAGTAGACAGTAGTGGCTCTTGGTTACGTCACATGCTGGAGGAGTGATGATGGTGGAGGCTGGCTGAGTAGTAGCTTGAAGTAATTTTGTAGTGGTAGCTTGTATCTTTGCAATTGCTGCATACGTTGGTGTGTTGCTAGGTTTTTTCTTTGCTGCTTCTTGTGTTTTCTTCACAATATTCTTTCGTGTAGGACATTTTGTTGCCAGTGTATGGTGGTCGTTACTTTTACAGTTTAAGCACGATGGTTGTGGTGGAGTAGCAGCGGTGCAGGAACTGAAGGTGTGTCCCTCACTACCACATGTAGTGCAGAACTTCTTGTCTTTTACTGGACATGCTTTGGTGGTGTGATGGTAAGAATAACAGTTCCAGCAGTGTTGGATGTACTGATATCTCTCTGCTTCGATGTAGGCAGGACTGATGAAGTAGTAGTAAACAGCAAGACCTTCAGTCAGAGCAGTGGCAGCCATGTTAACGTCGGTGAAGGTGACCTTGAGCATGGACGATGCATTCGGGATTTTTGTGATGCAGTCAACAGTAGCCCAAGTATTTTGCGTCTCGATGGATGTCTTGAGTTCTGCAGGTGATTGAGACGTCAGAATCTTATCCAGTTTTTTAAGGAATACTGATTTCCTGGCCCTGAGGGCAGGAGATGACATAACAGTAAACCCTTGAGCGGTAAGTGTAGTGGTGGCATCTGTAGTGAGTAGCTTCTCTGCTTCAGCATCATCGTGGCACACAACAATGAATGCTTCTTTCAGGGACAAAATGGTGTTGAATTTAACTTGCAGTGCTCCTTGAACAACAGTTGCAAGAGCAATCTTCGTTGAATCATCAACGGTACCATTTGTTGACACGATTTGCGTAGCTCATCGTGCAATGAAGGTGAAGACGATGCTGGTAAAAATTTCCCCTCCCCAACGGGGATCGTAGGGAGACAGAGTAGGGAAGACTTCACCCAGCTACAAGAGTGCAGAGGCCAACTGTCTGCCCAGGGGCAGGCAGCCAGCTACGTACCAAGTCCTGGAGCAGGATGAAGAGTTCCTCTTCTCTTGCCTGTTCTAGTTGCTGAGTATCGAGGTCTGATCCTCCCAACAGGGAGCAGGTACGTCTTTCCAGTGCAGAAGCCAGTCGATGAGTGAAGTCTAAAAAAGTGTGACCAAAATGAATGTAACTTACAATATAGTTCAGAGAGCAGTTCATCACAGGATCTAAGCCACAGGTCCCAAGAATTACACAGCACGAGTACTGCGCCAAGCCAGTACTCTGCCCAAAATGCCTCCAAAAAGTCTCCTCCAGAGACTTCACCCAGCCTCCTCCCGAGCCCTGCACCCCAGCAGCAGCTCCGCTCGAAGTCTCTGCTCAGGAGCTCTGCACCCCAACAGCAGCTCCGCTCGAATCTCCTGATCATGCTCTTCCTTGGGCTTTTATGGTGGTCCAAGCACCCTCCACAACCACGTGTACGACCTGACGCCTAGGTCTGAAGCCGTCAAGAACAAAAGACCTCAGACGTGGGCGTGGCTACAGACGTTTGCCAAGGCAAGGTGTGACCATATAATTGGTTAAATTAGGTCTCCCAAGAGACCACACAAGCCCAGATGAACTACATCACATCCCCCTTTCTCGCCCAATTTAAAATATCTGAGAACAAGGACAATTTGTCCTAGTTATTAGATTATTTTAATTCTAATCCCTTAAATCTATTACAATACAAAGACAAAATTATACATAATACAAAATTTATTCAACTAAATATATTTCCCTCAACCTTCTCATCTACCACAAGGCAGCATAATCAGTTACACCTGGCAGTTGGCAAGACATTACAGTTGCTCTCTGGTGCAAAGCCTCCTTACCCGTTTTTCTCCTTAAAACTAAATTTCGGGAGCCTGTGCCTTACTCTCAACTTTTACTAGAAATGCATAGCAAGCTAGTCACACTCGCAACGGGATCACATTGGGCCAAAACCTTCTAGGCTTCTTTGCGTGGAAAACGCTCCTACGCGGTTGCATTCTTTCAAGTACTGTAACTGGACCACTTCACGTCCACCAAGGTGCATTTTTCGCACACTTCACATGCACATAAAACTCTGAAAATCGAGACAGGGCAGGCATGAAGCTATGACCCTCCATTATCCTATGCTGCCACTACTAGGAGTCAACTGCGCCCCAGAAAACAAGGCGGCATAATTCACTGGGGACCGTTTTCAAGGTCACCTTATTTCACACAGTAACACTGACACTTCTGGCAGGCAAAGTAGGGGGCTGGGACATCTCTCACTCCTATTGTCTTCATGGCTGGCAGGGGGCATCCCCGCCCTACCTGTCGCACAGGTCGACCAGCAAGGCAGGGTCACACCTCCATACCGCCCTTGAAAGCAGGCTGGTCCACAGCTGTGGAGTCCATCTCCGTGGCTCACGTCCTTCTCCACATCTCGAGGGATGGCAACTCCTTCTTAGGTTGATTCTCCTGTCCTAGCACCCAGCCAGAGAATCCCTCACACCCATTGCAGCGTCTCCGCCATCTCCTCTTGAGCTAGGCTCAGCATTCGCTGCATCTCAGCACGGCACAGCATATCTATCATCACAGCACGGCCGTATCAAGGCACATAGCACGGCCACACCATTGCAAGCACGGCTACAGCATCTCAGCACCGGCCACAGCATAGCAGCACGGCTACAGCATCGCGCAGCATCACAGCAAGAAAAACCCGACATCAGCAGTAGTAGCCAGGCTATGGTCAGTGTGCTAGAGGTGAGGTGGGTCACTTAAGGTAATCAACAAGCAGGTTGCGGGTCACCCATCCCTGGCAACTGGGGGGAGTGGGTAACTGGGCGGTCCGCAGGCAGTGGTCACAGAGGCTGGGTGACTGCAGCAGAACACCCACTACATGGATGTCAGACCAGGTGCAGCCAAATACATCTACTAGGGCACATCAAACTGGGAGACTGGGCATATCAGTGGGTGACTGGGCACGTCAGGTGAGTGGACAGCAATCATAGGCAACTCTTCAATAGGTGACAGTTGTGGGTGATGTCTTCCAAGCGGGATGGGGTGATTCTCGTCCTCTGTAAATATATAATTTCGCGCCAGTAATTGTCTTCCCAAAAGTCTCACCCAAATACTAATATTTCAACAGTTATCTTAAACAACAACCAGCTCCTGGGGCCTGGTGGTTAACGCTCTCGCTTCCACGGTGAGGGTCCTGGGTTCGATTCCCAGCCAGAGTAGAAACATTGGGACGTAATCGCTTTCTTTCCACCTGTTGTCTATGTTCCCCATCAGTAAAATGGAGTACCTGGGTGTTAGTCGACTGGTGTGGGTCGCATCCTCGGGACATGACATAAGGAGAGCATGGTCACTGAACCGGGCCGCGGGGGCGTTGACCCCCGGAACTCTCTCCAGATAAACTCCACCAAATATAATAATTCTACAACCACACAATTACTCAGAACCACCTTCAAAAAGGTCAGTTAAATGTTACTTAGGATTGTAATATCATACAGATATTCACTTTAGATTTTACACACACAAGAAAAAAAAAATTGGTAAGCAAATGGTAGCATAAAAGTATAACCGAGCAGTCAAAAATAAGGCACTGGAAATAACTCGTTCGTCCGGTATGAGTTAAAAGAGCCAGTACAGCCATATTTTGCATTGATGGTATAGTAGGACAGTTAGTGGATCTTGGTTACGTCACATGCTGGAGGCAGTGATGATGGTGGAGGTGGCTGAGTAGTAGCTTGAAGTTATTTTGTAGTGGTAGCTTGTTTCTTTGCAATTGCTGCATACGTTGGTGTGTTGCTAATGTAGGGTTTTTTTCTTTGCTGCCTTCTTGTGTTTTCTTCACATTTCTTTCATGTAGGACATTTCTGTTGCCAGTGTATGGTGGTCGTTTCTTTTACAGTTTAAGCACGATGGTTGGTGGTTGGAGTAGCTGCGGTGCAGGGAACTGAAGGTGTGTCCCTCACTACCACATGTGTGCAGAACTCTTGTATTTACTGGACATGCTTTGTGGTGTGATGGTTAAGTATAACAGTTCAGCAGTGGTAGTGTTGGATGTACTGATATCTCTCTGCTTCGATGTAGGCAGGACTGATGAAGTTTCAGTAGTCTGTAAAACAAGCATGTACCTTCAGTCAGAGCAAGTGGCAGCCATGTTAAGTTCGGGGAAGGTGACATTGGTGCTTGGATGATCGCATTCGGGTATTTTAGTGATGCAGTCAACAGTAGCCCAAGTATTTTTGCGTCTCGTGGTTGTCGTGAGTTTTCTGCAGGTGATTGAGCGTTCAGAGTCTTATCGTTTTTTAAAGGAATACTGATTTCCTGGCCTGAGGGCAGGAGATGAATATCCACGTAAACCTTTGAGGCGGTAATGTGTATGGTGGTGCATCTGTCGTGAGTTGCTTCTCTGCTTCAGCATTTCATCGTGGCACAGCAACATTGAATGATTCTTTACAGGACCAAAAATGGTGTTGAATTTTATCTTGCAGTGCTCTTGGAAAAACAGTTGCAAGAGCAATCTTCGTTGATCAATCAACGGTACCATTTGTTGGACAGATTTGCATAGCTCATCGTGCAATGAAGGTGAAGACGATGCTGGTTTAAAATTTCACCTCCCAACGGCGGATCGTAGGGAGACAGAGTAGGGAAGACTTCACCAGCTACAAGAGTGCAGAGAGGGCCAACTGTCTGCCAGGGGCAGGCAGCCAGTAAGCACCAAGTCCTGGAGCAGGATGAAGAGTTACTCTTCTCTTGCCGTTCTTGTTGCTGAGTTGTCTCGAGGTATGATCCTCCCAACCGGGAGCAGGTACGTCTTTCCAGTCAGAAGCCAGTCGAAGTCGATGCAGTGAAAGTTCTAAAAATGTGTGACCAAAATGAATGTAAATTTACAATATAGTCAGAGTGCGTTCATCACAGGATCTAAGCCACAGGTTCCCAAGAATTACACAGCACGAGTACTGCGCCAAGCCAGTTACTTGACACAAATGCCTCCAACAGTCTTCCAGTAGACTTCAGAAGCATCCTCCCGAGCCCTGCACCCAGCAGCAGTCCGCTTCGATGTCTCTGCTTCAGGCTCTGCACCCCAGCAGCAGCTCCGCTCAAGTCTCTGACTCAGGAGCTCTGCACCCCAGCAGCAGCTCCGCTCGAATCTCCTGATCATGACTCTTCCTTGGGCTTTATGAGTGGTCCAAGACCCTTCCATAACAGTTACGCCTGACGCCTAGGTCTGAAGCCGTCTCAGAACAAAAGACCTCAGAACGTGGCGTGGCTACAGACGTTTGCCAAGGCAAGGGGCTGTGTGACCATTATAATTGGTTAAATTAGGTCTCACCAAGTGACCACACATAGCCCAGTGATCTACATACATCCCCTTTTCTCGCCCAATTTAAAATATCTGAGAACTAGGACAATTTGTCCTAGTAGTAGATTATTTTAATTCCTAATCCCTTAATTCTATTACAATACAAATAGACAAAATTTTACATAATACAAAATTATTCAACTACATATATTTCCTACAACCTTCTCATCTTCCCACAAGGCAGCATATTCCAGTACACCTGCAGTTGGCCAGCATAACAGTTGCTCTCTGTGCAAAGCCTCCTTACCCGTTCAGTTCTCCTTAAAACTCAAATTATCGGGCTCCAGGGCCTTCTCTACTTTTACTAGAAATGCACTAGCCATGCTAGTCACCCTCGCACGTTATCCATTGGGCCAAACCTTTAGGCTTCTTTGGCGTGAAAACTGCTCCAACGGGTTGCTTTCTTTCATGTAACTGCAACTGGACCACTTCACGACCACCAGGTCGCTTTTCGGCACACTTCACTGCACACTACAAATCTGAAAATCGAGACAGGCATGCATCGCAGCTAAAGACCCTCCATTATCCTATGCCACTACTAGGAGGTTTCACTGGCCCTTCAAATACAAGGCGGCAATAAGCACTGGACCGTTTTCAAGGTCACCTTATTTCAACAGGTAACACCTAACACACTTCTGGCAAGTCAAAGCTGGCTGGGGACATCTCTCAACTAAATTGTCTCTCATGGCTGGCAGGGCATCCCCGCATCCTGTCGCACAGGGTCGGTACCAGCAAGGCAGGTCACACCTCCATACAGCCCTTGAAAGCAGGTGGTCCCTGCAGCTGGAGTCCATCTCGCGGCTCACCGTCCTTCCACTCTCGAGGATAGGCACTCCTTATAGTAGGTTTCTCCTGTCCTGGCAACCAGCCGAATCCCTCACACACCACTGCAGCATCACCAGCCTTCTCCTCTTGAGCTAGCAGCATCGCTCAGCATCACAGCACACGCCACAGCATATCCATCATCACAGCACGGCCGTTATCACAGCAGCACTAGCACGGGCCTACCAGCATTGCAGCATGGCTACAGGCATCTCAGCATGGCCAAATGCATTGCAACACGGCTACAGCATTCTGACAGCATCACAGCAGCCGACATCAGCAGTAGCAGGCTATCGTCCGTTGAGCGAGGTTGAGGTGAGGTCACTTCAGGTCATCAACAGCAGGTTTCGGTCACCCATCCCTGCCAAGCTGCGTGTAACTGGCAGTCCGCCAGGCAATGGTCACAGAGGCTGGGTTGACGCAGACAGACACCCACTACACTGGATGACCAGACCAGGGCAGCAATACCATCTACTAGGGGCCACATTCAACTGGGTGACTGGGGCATATCAGCTGGGGACTGGGCACGTAGCGTGGACAAGCATCATAGGAATCTCTTCAATGGGTGACAGTTGGGGTGAGTCTTCCAAGGCGGGCTGGGTGACTTCTCAGTCTCTGTAACTATTAATTTCGGCCAGTATTGCTTCCCCCCCAAAGTCTCACCCAAATTACTAAATATTCTCCACCATTTATCTTAAACCAACAACCAGCCTTGGTGGCCTGGTGGTTAAACGTCTCGCTTCACGCGGTGAGGGACTGGGTTCGTTCCCAGCCAGAGTAGAAACATTGGGTCGTGTTTCTTCCACTGTTTGTCTATGTTACCCATCAGTAAAAATGGGTACCTGGGTGTTAGTCGAGGTGTGGGTCGCATCCTGGGACTCTGAACTAAGGACGGCCTGGGTTCCACAGACGGGCTGAGGGGGCGTTTGACCCCGGAACTCTCTCCAGATAAACTACAACACAATTATATAATTCAACCAAACAATTACTCAGAACCACCTTCAAAAAAGACAGTTAAGGTTACTAGGATTGTAATATCATAACAGATATTCATTTAGATTTACCCACACAGAAAAAAAAAATTGGTAGCAAATGGTAGCATAACAAAAGTAATAACAAGATCAGTCAAAAATAATGACATGGAACTGGTTCATATTTTAAAATAATACGAACCATCCCACCGCTGCCACCATGTCATGTAGAGGGGTAATGATTAGGTGATATGGGGGTAAGCGGTGGGAGTTAGTAGGTAGGTGACAGGCGTAGGCAATAGGAGGGCGTGAGTTCGGATGGTAGGTAGGTAATGACAGGTCAGTGGTGAACCACCAGACACTCTCATTAACTCTACACTATCACTAATATGCCTCGCCCATTCTTCACTCATATAACATAGTAAAATATAAAAAAAAGGAATAAATAAACGGTGGCAGTGAATATTACTATTCTACTCAAACACAGTTTATTATTAAGTCCCTTTGTACAATAATTTTATTTGGGATCAGGAGAAATTATTGTGGTTTAGATTAAATGGGATGGTATGTATAAGCTGTGAGATCAGGAACACAATCAACTTGACCAAAATGATAGCTCAGATCAGATGTTCACATGTAGTACACCGAGCGGGCGAGGGAAAGTGGGGACAGTTTCGAAGATTAGACGGGGAGAGGATGTTTGTGTCGAAGGAGAAGAGTCAGGACTAAACCCAAAACTGCTATCATGGATAAACAATAGATAAAAGACGACGTAGAGATAACAGGAACTCTGTAGGCGATGTCTGCCACTGCTGGATGAAGATTGCTGCTTCTTGATGGTGATTGGTGGATGCAGTCGACAAGGAGAGGAAGTCAACTTGATTGGTCATTTTCCTAATGGCGTGGTGGTTATCTGGAATTTTGGCGGTTTTTCTTAGCGTAGTAATTTTCCTTGATGAATGCTGATTCCTTTTCAAGTCGTTTAAAGCGTGGGTAGAAAATTATCCATAAGACGAGTTAACAAGTGTCGATATCGAGGGTCTTTGTTATCTGGGGTTTTTTTTTTTTTTAAAGGTGCTTTATAAGTCTGAAAGTTCACTTTTACAATCAAACGTCTGGATGTTCAACAAACTTGACTGTTTATGGAATGAGTGAGATTTGAGTTCAGCTGGCTCCATTTCATCGAGGATAATTTTTCTGTGGTTCAGAAAGATTATTTCACCCAATCAAGATACTTGTTGGATCTTGGGTCTTGCGGATGGTAGTGTTGGTGCTGGTGGATGTACATTCCTACTTCATCTTCAATGGGGACGAATGAGAAGGATGTTTCTGGTGTGGAAAGGCTTCTATTCGTCACGCTTTCTTTGAGGAGCTGGGAGGCAATGGAGGCTTATCATTTGGAGGTTGTTGGATGGTGACGTCATCTAGGTTGTTGATGGGTGTTGGAGCTGCAGGCCGTAGAAGTGTTGATTAGGTCCTTGGGGAATTTTAGTATTTACTTCGAGGGTGGAGAGATGGGCAATGGAATGATGGCAGATTTCTTTAGTGGCAACATAACTCGCCCTAGCTCTCGGGTATGTGCTCTCAAAATGATCTCCACGGCCCCTTTCACAGCACTAGTCTTTCTGCCCCCCATGGGGCATATCCCACGTCCAGTCCACCCTGCGCGGCCGCCCACGTACCCCGTGGTCCTACGTCTCACTCCCGCACCCCTCGCCCCCCCCGAGCCCCCAGTACCCCCCCCACCGCTGATGCCCGATCCCCCCCGCCCCCCGGTGGCTGGCCTTCGGCCCCCCTCCCCCCCCCCCCCCGGCCCCAGTAGTTAGCTTGAAGTAACTTTGGTCCCCTACCCTGTGGTTGCCCCCCTTGTCCATCTTTGCAATGCATGTCATACGTTGGTGTGCTTGCTTGGTCTTTTTCTCTTGCTGCTTCTTGTGCCTCTTGTGTCTTTCTTCACACATATTCTTTCGCTGCCTAGCCGCACACGCTATTGCGGCCAGTGTCATGTTCCGGTCGTTTTACTCCCATTTTACAGTTCCCTTAGCACGGATGGTTGTGGCTTTCGGCCCCCACAGCCAGAGCACAGCGGTGAGGAAGGGCGCCGTGTGCACCCCCCACCCCCCTCACTACACTCACATGTTGTGCCCCAGATATCCTCTTGTCTCTTTACTAGAACATTGCCCCCCTTTCCGGCCCTGGCCCCTTGTGATGGTAAAGCCAATAACCCAGTCCACGCAGTCCGTTGGATCCGTACTGATATCTCCTGCTTCGATGTAGGCAGGCACCTGATGAAGTAACCAGTAGTCCAGTATAACAGCAAGACCTTCAGTACAGAGCACCAGTGGCAGCCATGTTAAGTCGGTGAGCCCGTTTTGAACGGTGACCATTGTGACATGGACGATGGCATTCGGGGCATTTTTGTGTTATGCAGTCATCAGTATAGCCCAACGTATTTTGCGTTCTCGATGGGATGTTCTTGTGTTCTAGCAGGTGATTCCGAGACGTCCAGACCCATCTTATCCAGTTTTTTAAGGAATACTGATTTTCCTGGCCATGAGGGCAGGAGAGATGAACAGAAACAGTAAACCCTTGAGGGTAAGTGTAGTGGTGGCATTGTAGGAGTAGTTCTCTGACCTTCTAGCATCATTCGTGGCCCACAAAATATGATTGCTTCTTTCAGGGACAAAATTGGTTATGAATTTAACTTGCAGGCTCCTTGAACAAAAAAGTTGCATAGGCAATCTTCGTTGAATCATTCAACGGTTTTAATTTGTTGACACGATTTGATTAGAGCTCATCGGTGCTATGAAGGTGTGAAGACCGATGCTGGTTAAAATTTTCCCCTTCCCAACGGGGTCGTAGGGGAGGACCAGAGTAGGGAAGACTTCACCCAGTACAAGAGTGCAGGAGGCCAACTGTTGGCCCAGGGGCAGGCAGCCAGCTACGCACCAAGTCCTGGAGCAGGATGAAGAGTCCCTCTTCTCTTGCCGTGTTCAAGTTGCCTGAGTATCGAGGTACTGATTCCTCCCAACAGGGACGCATGGTACCGTCTTTTCCAGTGACAGAAGCCAGGTCACGATGTGTAGTCTAAAAAAAGTGTGAACAAAATGAATGTAACTTACAATTATAGTTCAGAGAGCAGTTCATCACAGGATCTTAAATCACCTGGTTCCCAAGAATTACACAGCACGTGTACTGCCGCCCCATGCCAGTACTCGACCAATGCTCTCCATCAGTCTCCTCCAGAGACTTCAGACAGCCTCTCCCGAGGCCCTGACTCCCCAGCAGCAGCTCCGCTCGAAGTCTCTGCTCAGGAGCTCTGCACATCCCAGCAGAGCTCCCGCTCGAATCTCGATCATGCTCTTCCTTTGGGCTTTTATGGTGTTGGGTCAAGCACCCTCCACAAACCACGTGTACGACTGACGCCTAGGTCTGAAGCCGTCAAGAAACAAAAGACCTCAGACGTGGGCGTGGCTACAGAGTTGCCAAGGCAACGGTGTGACATATAATTGGTTAAAAATTAGGTCTACCAAGAGACCACACAAGCCCAGATGGAACTACATCACATACCCCCTTTCTCGCCAATTTAAATATATGAATAGAACAAGGACAATTTGTCCTTGTTATTAGATTATTTTAATCCTAATCCCTTATATCTATTACAAACATCAAGACAAATTATACAATAATACCAAAAATTATTCAACTACATATATTTCCCTCAACCTTCTCATCTACCAGCAAGGGCAGCATAATCAGTACCCTGGCAGTTGGCCAGCATAGTCAGTTGCTCTGGGTGCAAGCTCCTTTACCCGTCATTTCTCCTTAAAAACAAATATCGGGCTCCAGTGCCTTCTCTACTTTTACTAGAAATGCACTGCCAATGCTAGTCACCCTCGCACGTTATCCATTGGGCCAAACCTTCTAGGCTTCTTTGGCGTAGGAAAACTGCCTCCTATGGTTGCATTCTTTCAAGTAACTGCCAACGGAACCACTTTCACGACCACCAAGGTCGCATTATTTTCGGCACACCTTCACTTGCACACTACAACATTCTGATACCATCGAGTCACGGCAGGCATCGAAGTAAGACCTCCATTATCTATGCCACTACTAGGATTTTCACTGGCCCAGAAATCAAGGCGGCCATAATCACTGGGACCGTTTTCAAGGTCACCTTATTTCACACAGGTAACACTGACACTTCTGGCAAGTCAAATGTAGGGCTGGGGACATCCTCTCACTCCTATTGTCTCTCATGGCTGGTAGGGCATCCCGATAACCTGGTCGCACAGGTCGACCAGCAAGCAGGGACACACCTCCATACAGCCCTTTGTTAAAAGCAGGCTGGTCCAGCAGGCTGGCGCGATCCTCTCCGCGGCTCAAGTCCTTCCACATCTCGAGGATGGCAACTCTCTTCATAGTAGATTCTCCTGTCTAGCACCACCAGCCAGAATCCATCACACACCATTGCAGCATCACCGGCCATCTCCATCTTGAGCTAGCAGGCATCGCAGATCATTCAAGCACGGGACCACAGGCATATCCATCATCAACAGACGGCCGTATCACAGCAGCAAATAGCACACGGCCCGCAGCATTGCAGCACGCTACAGCATCTCAGCACGGCCACAGACATAGCAGCACGGATACAGCATCTACAGCTGCATCACAGCAGCCGACATCATAGCAGTGCAGGCTATGGTCACGTTGCCTCGAGTGAGGTGAGGTCACTTAGGTCATAAACAGCAGGTGCGGTCACCCATCCCTGGCAAAACTGCGGGTTAACTGGCGGTCCGCAGGCTAATGGTCAAGAGGCTGGTGACGCAGACAGACACCCATACTACACTGGATGACAGACGGGGCAAGAATTAACTTCTAATAGGGAACATCAACTGGGTGACTGGGATATCTGTGGGTGACTGGGGACGTACTGGTGGACAGCAATCATAGGAACTCTTCAATAGGTGACAGTTGTGGGTGAGTCTTCCAAGGCGGGCTGGGTGACTTCTCATTCCTCTGTAAATATTCAATTTCGGCCAGTAATTGCTTCCCCAAGTCTCACCCAAATACTAATATTCTCAACCATTTATCTTAATCCAACAACCAGACTCTGGTGGCATGGTGGTTAACGCTCTCGCTTCACACGGTGAGGGCCTGGGGTTCGTTTCCCAGCCAGTGTAGAAACATTGGACGTGTTTCTTTCCACCTGTTGTCTATGTTCCCCATCAGTAAAATGGGTACCTGGGTGTTAGTCGACTGGTGTGGGTCGCATCCTGGGACACTGACCTAAGGAGGCCTGGTCACAGACCAGGCCGCGGGGGCGTTGACCCCCCCCCCCGGAACTCTCTCCAGATAAACTCCACCAAATATAATAATACAACCACCAATTACTCAGACCCACTTCAAAAAAGGACCAGTTAAGGTTTTCTAGGATTTGTAATTTCATACAGATTTTCACTTTAGATTTTTACACACACAGGAAAAAATATGGTAGCAAATGGTAGCATAACAAGTATTAACCGAGCAGTCAAAAATAGGAACATGGTACTGGTTTCCTACTTATAAAAAAATAAGAAACCATCCCACCGGCTGCCACCATGTCATGTAGTGGGGGTAATGATTAGGTGAATATGGGTGGTAAGCGGTGGGAGTTAGTAGGTAGGTGACAGGCGTAGGCAGTAGGAGGGGTGATGCGGAGGTAGGGTAGGTATTGACAGGTCTGTGGTGACCACCACGACACTCTCATTAACTCTTACATACTCATTAAAACATATGCCTCGCCCATTCTTCATCATATAAACATTAGTAAAATATAAAAAAAAAAAGAATAAATAACGGTGGCAGTTGAATATTAACTAATTCAACTCAAACACAGTTCATTATTAAGTCCTTGTACAATAATATATTTGGGAACAGGAGAACATTATTGTGGTTTAGATAAATGGGATGGTATCTATAAGCAGTGAGGACAGGGAACACAATCAACTTGACCAAAATGTTCAGCTTCAGATAGATCGGACTTCCACAGGTAAGGTACCCACGGTAGGGGCGAGGGGCAAGGGAAGAGACAGTGCGAAGAATAGACGGGGAGTGGAATGTCTTGAGGACGAGAGAGAAGAGTTCAGGGACTAAACCAAACTGCCTAAAGCCTGGTAACAATGATAAAAGACGGACGTAGAGAACAACAGGAACTCTGTAGGAGCGACTGCAACTTGCTGGCGATGGAAGATTGCGCTTCTTGATGGTGATTGGTGGACTGCAGGCGACAAGGAGGAGCCTCAACGTTGATTGGTCATTTCATAATGGCGTGGTGGTTATCTGTATTGTGGCGTTTTTTCTTAGCGAAGTAATTTTCCTTTTCGATGAATGGTGATCCATTTTCAAGTCGTTTTTAAAGCGTGGGTAGAAGAAATTATCATAAGACGAGTTAACAAGTGTCGGATATCGAGGGTCTTTGTAAACTGTTTCAAGATGCTTTTAAGTTCTGAAAGTTCACTTTTACAAGCAACGTCAGGAGTTCAACCAAACTTGACTGTTTTTTGGATGAGTGCGATTTGTGTTAGCTGGTCCATTTCTCGAGGATCAATTTTCTGTGTTACAGAAAGAATTTCACCCCAATCATGATACTTGTTGGAATCTTGGTCTTGGGATGGTAGTGTTGTGCTGGTGAATGTAATTTTCTACTTTCATCTTCAATGACGAATGGAGGGATGTTTCTGGTGGTAAAGGCTTCTGTTTGGCGGTTTCTTTGGGAGTGGAGGCAATGGAGGCTTCTCATTGGACGTTGTTGGGAGTGACGTCATAGTTGTTGATCGTGTCTGTGGCGTGCAGGCGTAGAAGTGTTGATTAGGTCTTGGTGTAGTGATTTTAGTTTCTCCGAAGGTGGTGATGCTGGGAATATGAATGATGGATATTATAGTGCATAATAACTCGTTGATGGTTAGGGTTATAAGATCCAGGTTACAGCCAGTATTTTGCATGTGGGGTATAGTAGACAGTAGTGGATTAAAAATCTTGGTTACGTTCACACATGCTGGAGGAGTGATGATGGTTGGAGGTGGCTGAGTAGTAGCTTGAAGTAATTTTTGTAGTGGTAGCTTGTATCTTTGCATTTGCTGCATACGTTGGTGTGTTGTCAGTAGTTTTTCCTTTGCGCTTCTTGTGTTTTCTTCACAATATTCTTTCGCTTGAGGACATTTTGTTGCCAGTGTATGGTGGTCGTTACTTTTACAGTTTTAAGCACGATGGTTGTGGTGGAGTTAGCAGCGGTGCAGGACTGAAGGTGTGTCCCTCACTACCAACATGTAGTGCAGAACTTTTGTTTTTACTGGACATGCTTTGGTGGTGTGTTGGTAAGAATATCAGTTCCAGCAAGTGTTGGATGTACTGATATCTCTGCTTCGATGTAGGCAGACTGATTGAAGTAGTAAGTAAAACAGCAAGACCTTTCAGTCAGAGCAGTGGCAGCCATCGTTAATGTCGCGTGAAGGTGACCTTGAGCTATGGACGAGCATTCGGGATTTTTGTGATGCAGTCAAACAGTAGCCCAAGTATTTTGCGTCTCGATGGATTGTCTTGAGTTCTGCAGGTGATTGAGACGTCAGAATCTTTATCCAGTTTTTTATGGAATACTGATTTTTCTGGCCATGAGGGCAGGAGATGACATGACAGTAAACCTTGGCGGTAAGTGTAGTGGTGGCATCTGTAGTTGAGTAGCTTCTCTGCTTCAGCATCCATCGTTGGCACACAACAATGAATGTTTCATTTCAGAGGTCAAAATGGTGTTGAATTTAACTTGCAGTGTCCTTGAACAACAGTTGCAAGAGCAAACTTCGTTGAATCATCAACGGTACCATTTATTGACAGATTTGAGTTAGCTCATGTTGCAATGAAGGTGAAACGATGCTGGTATAAATTTCCCCTTCCCCCAACGGGGATCGTAGGGAGACAGAGTAGGAGACTTCACCCAGCTACATAGAGTACACAGAGGCCAACTGGTCTGCCCAGGGGCAGGACTGCCAGTACGCACCAAGTCCTGGAGCAGGTGGAAGAGTTCCTCTTCTCTTGCCTGTTCTAGTTGCTGAGTATCGAAGTCTGATCCTCCAACGGGAGCACGGGTACGTTTGCCAGTGCAGAAGCAGTCGATGAGTGAAGTCTAAATAAGTTGTGACCAAAATGAAGGTAACTTACAATATAGTTCAGAGAGAAGTTCATCACAGGAAACTAAGCCACAGGTCCCAAAGAACCTACACAGCACGAGTATCTGCGCCTAGCCAGTACTCTGCCCCCAATGCTCCAACAATCTCCACCAGAGACTTCAGCAGCCTCCTCCCTAGCCCTGCCACCCCAGCAAGAAGTCCGCTCGAGTCTCTGCATTGGAGCTTCTGCACCCCAGCAGCAGCTCCGCTAGTAGTCTATGCTCAGGAGCTCGGAACCCCAGTGGCAGCTCCGCCGAATCTCCTGTTCATGCTCTTCCTGGGCTTTTTATGGTGGTCCGAAGCACCCTCCACAACCACGTGTAACGACCTGTCGCTAGGTCTGAAGCGTTCAAGAACAAACGACCTCAGGAAGTGGACCCGTGGCTACAGACGTTTGACAGGCAAGGTTGATCCCATATAATTGGTTAATTTAGGTCTCCCAAGAGAACCTCCACAAGCCCAGCTGAAACTATATCACATTCTAAAAATGCTCCAAATCGTCAGAATCTGCAGGTAAAACACAATTTTACCATATTTATCGTTTTTCAATGCTTCATAGCTTGTTTTTTCAAAAAAGTTATGAAATATTCAAATTTATTTTTTAAATTTATCGAAATTTTGTTTGCTTGTTTATGAAAAGTATGTAATGTACTTTCAAATGTTGAAAAATGCTCAAAAATATCAATGCCATCCGTATATATTTTTTAAAAATACCTGATGCATTGAAAACAACGAAAAATATGGTAAAATGTTTTACTGCATATTTCGACGATTTGGAGCATTTAGAACACTTTTCAGACAAACCTGATTTTTTAGCTAAAATTCATGGATTTTCAAAGTTTTTTATCAGAATTACTGATAGAAATTGAAATTTTCGATCATTTTCAACATTTTTAAGAATATTACATGTTTTTCAAAAAGCCCATAAAATTTCGAAGAAATTGAAAAATAATTTTGAATATTTCATATATTTTTTTAAAAATACCTGAAGCATTGAAAAAATCGAAAAATATGGTAAAATGATGTTTTACTGCATATTTCGACGATTTTACCATATTTTTCGATTATTTCAATGCTTCAGGTATTTTTAAAAAAATATATGAAATGTTCCAGAATTGTTTTTGAATTTCTTCGAATTTTATAGGCTTGTTGAAAAATAGGTAATAACTTTTAAATGTTGAAAAATGCTCGAAAATTAAATTCCATCAGTATACAATTTTTTAAAAATACCTGAAGCATTGAAAAAATCGAAAAAATATTGCAAATGATTTTTATTACATATTCGACAGATTTGGCATTTAGAACACTTTTCAGACAAAAAACGAATTTCTAGCAAAGGGTTCATGGATTTTCAAAGTTTTTTATGAGAATTACTGATGGAATTAAAATTTTCGAGCAATTCAACAAGTTAAAGTAAGTTACATATTTTTCAAAAAGCCCATAACATTTCAAAGAAATTAAAAAAATAATTTTGAATATTTCGATATTTTTTGAAAACACCTGAACATTGAAAAAATCGAAAAATATGGGAAATTGATGTTTTACTGCATATTTCGACGATTTGGTGCATTTAGAACATTTTTCACACAAACTTGATTTTTTAGCTAAAATAAACGGATTTTTACACTTGAAATATGTATTGACACAATATTACACAAAAAATGTCATATTTAAGATACTTTCAGCATAAAATTCAATTTCAAAAAGCCCATAACATTCCTAAGAAATTCAAAAATAATTTTGAATATTTCATATATTTTTTGAAAACACCTGAAGCATTGAAAAAATCGAAAAATATGGTAAATTGATGTTTTACTGCATATTTCGACAATTTGGTGCATTTAGAACATTTTTCACACAAACTTGATTTTTTAGCTAAAATAAACGGACTTTTACACTTGAAATATGTATTGACACAATATTACACAAAAAAAGGGGTCATATTTAAATTTACTTTCAGCATAAAATTAAATTTCCATCAGTAATTTGATAAAAAATTGAAAATCCAGGGTTTTTAGCTAAAAAATTAGGTTTGTCTGAAAAGTGTTCTAAATGCTTTAAATCGTCGAAATATGCAGTAAAACATCATTTTACCATATTTTTCGATATTTTCAATGCTTCATGTATTTTTTAAAAAAAAAGTAATTTTCAAAATTTTTAAAATTTTTTAAAATTTTTTAGGGCTTTTTTAAAAAATGTAATATACTTTAATGTGTTGAAAATGCTCAAATTTTAAATTCCATCTTATTTTTAAAAAAAATTTGAAAATCCTAAAATTTTAGCTAAAAAATGGGGTTTGTCTAAAAGTGTTCTAATTGCTTAAATAGTCGAAATATGCAATAAAACACATTTTACCCCAAAAATTTTTCGACTTTTCAAGCGCAGGCATTTTTAAAAAATAATACATGGAATTGATATTTTCAGCTTTTTTTAACATTTGAAAGTTATTACATATTTTTTCAAAAAGCCAATAAAATTTCGAAGAAATTAAAAAAAATTTTGAATTTTTCATATTTTTTTTTAAAAAATACCTAGGCTTGAAAAAACGAAAAATAGGGTAAAAAGATTTTTTACCGCATCTTTCAACGATTTAGAGCTTTTAGAACACTTTTTCAGACAATCCTTTTTTTTTAGCTAAAATTCATGCATTTTCAAACATTTTTTGGGGAATTATGAAGAATTGAATTTTCGCTTAAAGTAACTTAAATATGACTTTTTTTGTGTAATATTGTGTCAATACATAATTCGAGTGTGAAAATCCATGTATTTTAGCAAAAAAAATCGGGTTTTGTCTGAATAGAGTTCTAAATGCTCCAAACCGTCGAAATATGCAGTAAAACAAATTTTACCATTTTTTTTCCTTTTTTTTAAATTTTTTCAGTTTTTTTAAAGATATATGAAATATTAAAAATTTTTTTTAAATTTTCTTAAAAATTTTATGGGCTTTTTCAAAAAATTAATATACTTTGAAATGTTGAAAAATCCCCGAAAATATCAATTCAATCAGTATATATTTTTTAAAAATAACAAGCATTGAAAATCTAAAAAAAGGGAAAATGTTTTTACTGCCAAAATTTTACGATTTGGAGCTTTAGAAACTTTTTTGGGGCAAAAACCCGATTTTTTAGTTAAAATTCATGTATTTTTCAAACTTTTTTATCAGAATACTGATGGTTGAAAATTTTTGCGAAAAAAACTTAGCTAAAATATGTATTGACACAAATTTCACAAAAATGTCATATTTAAGTTCCTTTCTGCATAAAATTATATTCCATAGTAATTCAGATAAAAATTTGAAAATCCATGATTTTAGCTAACAAAACATTTTTTTCTGAACAGTGTTTTTAAATGCTCTAAATCGTCGAAATATGGGTAAAACATCATTTTACCCTATTTTTCGTTTTTTTTCAAGGCTTCAGGGATTTTTAAAAAAAAAATATGCGATGAAATTGAAATTTTCGAAAATTTTCAAATTTTAAAAGTTATTTAAAATTTTTCAAAAAACCCTAAAATTCGATGAAATTCACAATTAAAATTTTGAAAAAATCATATATTTTTTAAAAATGCCTGAAGCACTAAAAAAAAATCAAAAAATATGGTAAAAAATTTAATTCCTTTCTGCATAAAAATTTTAAATTTCCCTCAGTAACAGATAAAAAGTTTTTAAAATCCAGAATTTTTTTAAACAAAACATGTTGTCTGAACAGTGTTCTAAAATTTTAAATCGTCGAAAATTTCAGAAAAAACATATTTCCATTTTTTCGTTTTTTTCAAGGCTTGGGTATTTTTAAAAAAAAAAATGCTGATGAAATTGAAATTTCGAGAAATTTTCAACATTTTAAAAGTAATTAAAATTTTTTCAAAAAACCCATAAAATTTCGACGAAATTACAACTAATTTTTATATAATATTTTTTAAAAAAAGCCTGAAGCATTGAAAAAAAAATCGAAAAAAAAGGTAAAATGGTTTTACTGCATATTTCGAGGCTTTGACATTTAGAAACTTTTCAAAAATCTGATTTTTTAGCTGAAATTCGGGTTTTTCAATCTTTTTTTTATCAGAATTACGCTGGAATTGAAATTTTAAACTGAAATAACTTAAATTGACATTAAAAACCTGAAACATTGAAAAAAAAAGAAAAATTTTGGTAAAAGATGTTTTACTGCATTTTCGACGATTTTTAAAAATTTAGAACCTTTTTGACAAACGAATTTTTTTCAAAAACAATTTTCACAGTTTAATTATGTATTGACTCAATACACAGAAAAATGTCATATTTTAGTTATTTCAGCATAAAAATTTAATTTCCATCATAATCAATAAAAAAGTTTAAAATCCCCTTAATTTTGCTAAAAACTCAGGTTTTCTGAAAAGTTTCTAAAGCTCTAAATCGTCGAAAATGCAGCAAAACATCATTTTTTCCATATTTTCGTTTTTTCAAAGTTTAGGGATTTTTTTAAAAAAAAAATATGAAAAATTTAAAATTTTTTTTTTTTAATTTTTTCGAAATTTTATAGGCTTTTTGAAAAAAATGTAATATACTTGAAAATGTTTGAAAAAGCTCGAAAAAATTTAATTCCCCAGTAATTCTGATCAAAAAAAAATTTAAAAACCAGAATTTTAGCTAAAAAATTTAGGTTTTGTCTGAATAATGTTCAAACCTCCAAATCGTCGAAATTGGAGTAAAAAACTTTTTTCCATATTTCCGTTTTTTCAATGCTTCAGGGGATTTTTGAAAAATAACATTGATGGGGATTGATTTTGAGCATTTTTTTTAACTTTTTAAAGTATATTGCAACTTTTCAAAAAAAACAAAATTTTGAAGAAATTCAAAAAATTTTAAATTTATATATTTTTTAAAAATACCCGAAGATTTAAAGAAAATAGAAAAATTATGGAAAAATTATGTTTTACTGCATATTTCCACATTTAGAGCATTTTAGAACACTTTTAGACAAAACCCGATTTTTTTTTCTAAAATTCATGGATTTTTTAAAAGTTTTTTTATCAGAATTAGTGATGGAATTAAAAAATTTTCGAAAAATTTTTAACATCTTAAAGTATATTACATATTTTTTTTAAAAAGCCCTAAAAATTTTAAGGAATTCACAAATAATTTTTTAAAAATTTATATATTTTTTAAAAACACCGAAATCAAAAATTGGAAAAAAATTTTGTTTTACTGCATATTTCGACGTTTTTAGCATTTAGAACACTTTTTCGCACAAACATGATTTTTTGCTAAAATACATGGGTTTTCACATTGAAATATGTATTCACACAATACTACAAAAAATGTCATTTTAAGTTACTTCAGCAAAAAAATTTTAATTCCCTCGTAATTCTGTTAAAAAAGTTTGAAAATCCATTAATTTTAGCTAAAATCTCAGGTTTGTCTGAAAAGTGTTCTAAACGCTCTAAATCGTCGAAATATGGTTCAGGTATTTTTAAAAAAAATATATGAAATGTTCAAAATTATTTTTTAATTTCTTCGAAATTTTATGGGCTTTTTGAAAAAAAATGTAATATACTTTAAAATGTTGAAAATGCTCGAAAATTTCAACTCCATCAGTAATTCTTTATCAGAATTAACATATGCCTCACTAACATATGCCTCGCCCATTCTTCACTCATATAAACATAATAAAATATTAAAAAAAAAAAAATAAATAACGGTGGCAGTGAATATTACTATTCTACTCAAACACAGTTTATTAAGTCCTTGTACAACAATATATTTGTGAACACGAGAACATTATTGTGGTTTAGATAAATGGGATGGTATGTATAAGCAGTGAGACAGGGAACACAATCAACTTGACCAAAATGAATGTAACTTACAATATAGTTCAGAGGGCAGTTCATCACAGTATCTAAGCCACAGGTCCCAAGAATTACACAGCACGAGTACTGTGCCAAGCCAGTACTCTGACCAATGCCTCCAACAGTCTCCTCCAGAGACTTCAGCAGCCTCCTCCCGAGCCCTGCACCCCAGCAGCAGCTCCTCTCGAAGTCTCTGCTCAGGAGCTCTGCACCCCAACAGCAGCTCCGCTCGAAGTCTCTGCTCAGGAGCTCTGCACCCCAGCAGCAGCTCCGCTCGAATCTCCTGATCATGCTCTTTCTTGGGATTTTATGGTGGTCCAAGCACCCTCCTCAAACCACGTTGTACGACCTGTCGGGGCCTTGGTCTGAAGCCGTCAAGAACAAAAGGACCTCAGACGTGGGGGTGGCTACATGACGTTTGCCAAGGCAAGGTTGGTGTGACCATTCCATATTTGGTTTTAAATTAAGTGTCTCCCAAGGAGACCACAACAAGCCCAGCTGAACTGTATCACATCCCCCTTTCTCGCCCAATTTAAAATATCTGAGAACTAGGACAATTTGTCCTAGTTATTAGATTATTTTAATCCTAATCCCTTAAATCTATTACAATACAAAGACAAAATTATACATAATACAAAATTATTCAACTACATATATTTTCCCTCCTCAACCTTTCATTCTTACCACAATGCAGCATATTCAGTTACACCTGGCAGTTGGCCAGGATAACAGTTGCTCTCTGGTGCAAAGCCTCCTTACCCGTCATTTCTCCTTAAAACTAAATATCGGGCTCCAGAAATGCACTAGCCAATGCTAGTCACCCTCGCACGTTATCCATTGGGCCAAACCTCTCTAGGCTTCTTTGGCGTGGAAAACTGCTCCAACGGGTTGCATTCTTTCAAGTAACTGCAACTGGACCACTTCACGACCAAGAAGGTCGCATTTTCGGCACACTTCACATGCACACTACAACATCTGAAAATCGAGACAGGGCAGGCATCGCAGTCTAAGACCCTCCATTATCCTATGCCACTACTAGGATTCTCTGGCCTCAGAAAACAAGGCGGCCATAATCACTGGACCGTTTTCAAGGTCACCTTATTTCACACAGGTAACACTAACACTTCTGGCAAGTCAAAGTAGGCTGGGGACATCTTCTCACTCCTAATTGTCTCTCATGGCTGTAGCTGGGCATCTTCCGCATACCTGTTGCACTAGGTCGACTAGCAAGGCAGGAGTCACCTCCATACGCCCTGAAAGCAGGTGGCCCAGCAGCTGGAGTCATCTCCGCGGTGCTAGACACGTCCTTTCCACATCTTCCGAGGATGGCAACTCCTTCATAGTAGATTCTCCTGTCCTGCACACCAGCCAGAATCCCCTCACACCACTGCAGCATCACCGCCATCTCCTCTTAGCTAGGGCCGATCACAGCCACCATAGCACGGCCACAGCATTGCAAGCTACGGCTATAGCATCTCAGCACGCGCCCACCACATAGCAGCACGGCTAACAGCATCTCAGCAGTATCACAGCAGCCGACATCAGCAGTAGCAGGGCTCATGGTCAGTGCTCGAGGGTGAGGTGAGGTCACTTCAGGTCATCAATCAGCAGGTGCGGGTCACCCATCCTGGCAATGCGGGTAACTGGCGGTTCCGCAGGCAATGGTCACAGAGGGCTGGGTGAACGCAGACAAGACACCCATACACTGATGGACAGACCAGGGCAGCAATACATCACTAGGGCACATCAACTGGAGTGACTGGGCATAATCAGTGGGTGAACTGGGCACGTCAGGTGGACAGCAATCATAGGCAACTCTTTCAATGAGGTGACCTGTTGTGGGTGGAGTCTTCCAAGGCGGGCTGGGTGACTTCTCATTCCTCTGTAAATATTCAATTTCGGGCCTGTAATTGCTTCCCCCAAAAGTCTCACCCAAATACTAATATTCTCCACCATTTATCTTAAACCAAACAACCAGCTATGGTGCCTGGTGGTTAACGCTCTCGCTTCACACGGTGAGGGCCTGGGTTCGATTCCCAGCCAGAGTAGAAACATTGGACGTGTTTCTTTCCACCTGTTGTCTATGTTCCCCATCAGTAAAATGGGTACCTGGGTGTTAGTCGACTGGTGTGGGTCGCATCCTGGGACACTGACCTAAGGAGGCCTGGTCACAGACGGGCCGCGGGGGCGTTGACCCCCGGAACTCTTTCCAGATAAACTCCACCAAATATAATAATACAACCACACAATTACTCAGACCCAACTTCAAAAAAGGACAGTTAAGGTTACTAGGATTGTAATATCATACAGATATTCACTTTAGATTTTACACACACAAGAAAAAAAATTGAAAAGCAAATGGTAGCATAACAAGTAATAACCGAGCAGTCAAAAATAAGGCACATGGAACTGGTTCCTACTATAAAAATAATAAAACCATCCCACCGCTGCCACATGTCTTTGTAGAGGGGGTAATGATTAGGTGAATTGGGGGTAAGCGGTGGGATTTAAAGTAGGTAGGTGACAGGCGAGGCAGTAGGAGGGGTGAGTGCGGAGGTAGGTAGGTAATAAACAGGTCAGTGGTGACCACCCGACACTCTCTTTAAAACTCTACACTACTCACTAACATATGCCTCGCCCATTCTTCACTCATATAAACATAGTAAAATATAAAAAAAGAATAAAAAACGGGGGCAGTGAATATTACTATTCTACTCAAACACAGTTTATTTTTAAGTCCTTGTACAATAATATATTTGGGAACAGGAAAAACCATTATGTGGTTTAGATAAATGGGATGGTATGTATAAGCAGTGAGACAGGGAACACAATCAACTTGACCAAAATGATCAGGTCAGATCAGATCGGACTCACAGGTAAGTACCCACGAGGGGCGAGGGGCAAGTGGGGACATGCGAAGAATAGACGGGAGAGGAATGTCTTGAGTCGAAGAGAGAAATCGGGAAACTAAACCCAACTGCAAAACCTGGATAACAATGATAAAAGACGACGTAGAGACAACAGGAACTCTGTTAGGAGCTGACTGCAACTTGCTGGATGGAAGATGCTGCTTCTTGATGGTGATTGGTGACTGCAGCGACAAGGGAGGAGCTCAACGTTGATTGGTCATTTTCATAATGGCTTGGTGGTTATCTGGAATTGTGGCGTTTTTTTTAGCGAAGTAATATTTCCTTGATGAATGCTGATCCATTTTCAAGTCGTTTAAAGCGTTGGTAGAAATTATCATAAGACGAGTTAACAAGTGTCGATATCGAGGGTCTTTGATAACTGTTTCAAATGCTTTATAAGTTCTGAAATTTCACTTTTACAATCAACTCAGGATGTTCAAAAAACTTGACTGTTTTTTGGATGAGGTGAGATTTGAGTTCAGCTGGCTCCATTTCTCGAGGAAAATTTTCTGTGGGACAGAAAGATATTTCACCCCAATCAAGAAAACTTGTTTGGATCTTGGGTCCTTGATGGAGTGTTGGTGCTGGTGAATGTACATTTTCTACTTCATCTTCAATGGACGAATGAGAGGATGTTTCTGGTGGAAAGGCTTCTGATTGGTCGGTTTCTTTGAGGGTGGGGGGCAATGGAGGGTTCTCATTGGACGTTGTTGGAGTGACGTCACTAGTTTTTGATGGTGTTTGGGGCTGCAGGCTGAATGTTGATTAGGTCCTTGGTGAATTTTAGTATTTCTTCCGAAGGTGGAGATGCTGGGAATATGAATGATGGCATATTATTTAGTGCAAATAACTCGTTGATGGTAAAAGTTAAAAGATCCAGGTACAGCCATATTTTGCATGTGAGCATATAGTAAAACAGTAGTGGACTTGGTTACGTTTACATGCTGGAGGAGTGATGATGGTGGAGGCTGGCTGAGTAGTACTGAAGTAATTTGTAGTGGTAGCTTGTTCTTTGCAATTTCTGCATACGTTGGTGTGTTGCTAGTAGGTTTTTTTCTTGCTGCTTCTTGTGTTTCTTCACAATATTCTTTCGTAGGACATTTTGTTGCCAGTGTATGGTGGTCGTTACTTTACAGTTTAAGCACGATGGGTTTTGGTGAGTAGCAGCGGTGCAAGGAACGAAGGTGTGGTCCCTCACTACCCCATGTAGTGCAGAACTTCTTGTCTTTTACTGGACATGCTTTGGTGGGGGATGGTAAGAAATAACCCGTTCCAGCAGTGTTGGATGTAAATGATACTCTCTGCTTCGATGTAAAGTAAATAGTAAAAGCAAGACCTTCAGTCAGAGCAGTGGCAGCCATGTTAACGTCGGTGAAGGTGACCTTGAGCATGGACATGCATTCGGGATTTTGTGATGCAGTCAACATTTGCCCAAGTATTTTGCGTCTCGATGGATTCTTGATTCTGCAGGGGATTGAACGTCAGAACTTATCCATTTTTTTAAGGAATACTGATTTCCTGGCCCTGAGGGGAGGAGATGAAAAAACAGTAAACCCTTGAGCGGTAGTGTAGTGGTGGCATCTGTAGTGGTAGCTTCTCTGCTTCAGCATCATCGTGGCACACAACAATGAATGCTTCTTTCAGGGACAAAATGGGTTGAAATTTAAAATTGCAGTGCTCCTTGAACAACAGTTGCAAGAGCAATCTTCGTTGAATCATCAACGGTACCATTTGTTGACACGATTCTAGCTCATCGTGCAATGAAGGTGAAGACGATGCGGTAAAAAATTTTCCCCCCCCAACGGGGATCGTAGGGAGACAGAGTAGGGAAGACTTCACCCAGCTACAAAGTGCAGAGGCCAACGTCTGCCCAGGGCAGGGGAGCCAGCTACGCAAACCCAAATCCTGGAGCAGGATGAAGAGTTCCTCTTCTCTTGCCTGTTCTAGTTGCTGAGTACGAGGTCTGATCCCCCAACCGGAGCAGGTACGTCTTTCCAGTGCAGAACCCGTCGATGAGTGAAGTCTAAAAAAGTGTGACCAAAATGAATGTAACTTACAATATAGTCAGAGAAGAGTTCATCACAGGATCTAAGCCACAGGTCCCAAGAATTTCACAGCACGAGTACCCGCCCAAGCCAGTACTCTGACCAAAGCATCCCAAAACTACCAGAATTAATCCCCCCACCCCCCCCAAACTCCGG
>NC_069402.1:1172358-1203710 GCF_026875155.1 Cherax quadricarinatus | reverse complement strand
TTTTAGTTTTACTTAAATTGAATTTTATCTGAAAGTAACTTAAATATGACATTTTTTTGTGTAATATTGTGTCAATACATATTTCAAGTGTAAAAATCCATTTATTTTAGCTAAAAAATCAAGTTTGTGTGAAAAATGTTCTAAATGCACCAAATTGTCGAAATATGCAGTAAAACATCAATTTACCATATTTTTCGATTTTTTCAATGCTTCAGGTGTTTTCAAAAAATATATGAAATATTCAAAATTATTTTTGAATTTCTTAGGAATGTTATGGGCTTTTTGAAATTGAATTTTATGCTGAAAGTATCTTAAATATGACATTTTTTGTGTAATATTGTGTCAATACATATTTCAAGTGTAAAAATCCGTTTATTTTAGCTAAAAAATCAAGTTTGTGTGAAAAATGTTCTAAATGCACCAAATCGTCGAAATATGCAGTAAAACATCAATTTCCCATATTTTTCGATTTTTTCAATGCTTCAGGTGTTTTCAAAAAATATACGAAATATTCAAAATTATTTTTGAATTTCTTAGAAATGTTATGGGCTTTTTGAAAAATATGTAACTTACTTTAACTTGTTGAATTGCTCGAAAATTTTAATTCCATCAGTAATTCTCATAAAAAACTTTGAAAATCCATGAACCTTAGCTAGAAATTCATGTTTGTCTGAAAAGTGTTCTAAATGCCAAATCGTCGAAATATGTAATAAAAATCATTTTGCAATATTTTTCGATTTTTTCAATGCTTCAGGTATTTTTAAAAAATGTATACTGATGGAATTAATATTTTCGAGCATTTTTCAACATTTAAAAGTATATTACCTATTTTTCAACAAGCCTATAAAATTTCGAAGAAATTCAAAAACAATTTGAACATTTCATATATTTTTTTAAAAATACCTGAAGCATTGAAATAATCGAAAAATATGGTAAAATCGTCGAAATATGCAGTAAAACATCAATTTACCATATTTTTCGATTTTTTCAATGCTTCAGGTGTTTTCAAAAAATATATGAAATATTCAAAATTATTTTTCAATTCCTTCGAAATTTTATGGGCTTTTTGAAAAACATGTAATATTCTTAAAAATGTTGAAAATGATCGAAAATTTCAATTCTATCAGTAATTCTGATAAAAAACTTTGAAAATCCATGAATTTTAGCTAAAAAAAATCAGGTTTGTGTGAAAAGTGTTCTAAATGCTCCAAATCGTCGAAATATGCAGTAAAAATCATTTTACCATATTTTTTTGTTTTCAATGCATCAGGTATTTTTAAAAAATATATACGGATGGCATTGATATTTTTGAGCATTTTTCAACATTTGAAAGTACATTACATACTTTTCAAAAAGCAAACAAAATTTCGAATAAATTAAAAAATAATTTTGAATATTTCATATCTTTTTTAAAAACACATGAAGCATTGAAAAAACGATAAATATGGTAAAATTGTGTTTTACTGCAGATTCTGACGATTTGGAGCATTTAGAATGTGATATAGTTCAGCTGGGCTTGTGAGGTCTCTTGGGAGACCTAATTTAACCAATTATATGGTCACACCTTGCCTTGTCAAACGTCTGTAGCCACGCCCACGTCTGAGGTCGTTTGTTCTTGACGGCTTCAGACCTAGGCGACAGGTCGTACACGTGGTTGTGGAGGGTGCTTGGACCACCATAAAAGCCCAAGGAAGAGCATGATCAGGAGATTCGAGCGGAGCTGCAGCTGGGGTGCAGAGCTCCTGAGCAGAGACTTCGAGCGGAGCTGCTGCTGGGGTGCAGAGCTCCTGAGCAGAGACTTCGAGCGGAGCTGCTGCTGGGGTGCAGGGCTAGGGAGGAGGCTGCTGAAGTCTCTGGAGGAGATTGTTGGAGGCATTGGGCAGAGTACTGGCTTGGCGCAGTACTCGTGCTGTGTAATTCTTGGGACCTGTGGCTTAGATCCTGTGATGAACTGCTCTCTGAACTATATTGTAAGTTACATTCATTTTGGTCACACTTTTTTAGACTTCACTCATCGACTGGCTTCTGCAGTGGAAAGACGTACCTGCTCCCGGTTGGGAGGATCAGACCTCGATACTCAGCAACTAGAACAGGCAAGAGAAGAGGAACTCTTCATCCTGCTCCAGGACTTGGTGCGTAGCTGGCTGCCTGCCCCTGGGCAGACAGTTGGCCTCTGCACTCTTGTAGCTGGGTGAAGTCTTCCCTACTCTGTCTCCCTACGATCCCCGTTGGGGAGGGAAATTTTACCAGCTACGTCTTCACCTTCATTGCACTATGAGGCTAGCACGCAAATCGTGTCAACAAATGGACCGTTGATGATTTCAACGAAGATTGCTCTTGCAACTGTTTGTTCAAGAGCAATCTTCAAGTTAAATTCAACACAATTTTATGTCCCTGAAAGAAGCAATCATTGTTGTGTGCCACGATGAAATGCTGAAGCAGAGAAGCTACTCACTACAGATGCCACCACTACCCTTACCGCTCAAAGGGTTTACTGTTTATGTCCATCTCCTGCCCTCAGGGCCAGGAAATCCCAGTATTCCTAAAAAACTGTGGATAAGTTCTGACGTCTCAATCACCTGCAAACTCATGACATCCATCGAGACGTCAAAATACTTGGGACTAGCTGTTGACCTGCATCACAAAAATCCCAGAATGCATCGTCCTGCTCAAGGTCACCTTCACCGACTTAACATGCTGCCACTGCTCAGACTGAAGGTCATGCTGTTTACTAACTAACTTCATCATCCTTGCCTACAATCGAAGCAGAGAGATATCAGTAACATCCAACACTGCCTGGGAACTGTTACTCTTACCATCACACCACCAAAGCATATCCAGTAAATACAAGAAGTTCTGCACTACATTGGCAGTGAGGGACAGCACCTTCAGTTCCTGCACCGCTGCTAACTCCACCACAATGACCATCGTGCTTAACTGTAAAAGTAACGACCCACCATACACTCTGGCAACAAAAAAAATGTGTCCAACACAAAGAAGTAATTGTGAAGAAAACACAAGAAGCAGCAAAGAAAAATCCTACTAGCATCACATCCAACGTATCAGCAATTTGCAAAGATACAAGCTAAGCTACCACTGACAAAACATTACTTCCAGCTACTACTCAGTCCCAGCCTCCACCATCATCACATGCTCCACCAGCATGTGACTAACCCAAGTGAATCCACTACTGTCTACTATACGCTCACAAGCAAAATATGGCTGTAACCTGGATCTTTTAACCTCTACCATCAACGAGTTTATTGCACTAAATAAATGCCATCATTCATATTCCAGCATCTCCACCTTCGGAAGAAAAACTAAAAATTCACCAAGACCTAATCAACACTTCTACGCCTGCAGCCTCACAACACCATCAAGCAACAAGTTACGTCACCCGCAACAACGTCCAATGAGAATCCACCAATGCCTTCCACTCCTCAAAGAAACCGCCAATCAAGAACCTTTCCACCAGAAACATCCTCTCATTCGTCCAGTGAAGATGAAGTAGAAAACGTACATTCACCAGCACCAACACTACCATCCCAAGACCCAAGATCCAACAGTATCTTGATTGTAGTAATAATCTTTCTGTACCACAGAAAAATTATCCTCGAGAAATGGAGCCAGCTGAACTAAATCTCACCTCATCCAAAAAACAGTTCAAGTTTGTTGAACATCCTGACGTATGATTGGTAAAAGTGAACTTCATAACATATAAAGCATCTTGAAAAACAGTTAATCAAAGACCCTCGATATCGACACTTGTTAACTCGTCTTATGAATAATTTCTACCCAACGCTTTAAACGACTGAAAAAGGATCAGCATTCAGCAAGGAAAATTCTTCGCTAGAGAAAAACGCCCACAATTCCAGATACACTAAGCCATAATGAAAATGACCAATCACGTTGAGCTCCTCCCTTGTCGCCGTGCAGTCACCAATCACTCATCAAGAAGCAGCAATCTTCCATCCAGCAAGTTGCAGACAGCTCCTACAGGAGTTCCTGTTGTCTCTTTACGGACGTCTTTTATCATGTTATCCAGGCTTAGCATTGGGTTTAGTCCTGACTCTTCTCTCGATCGACTCAAGAACATTCCTCTCCCCCGTCAATTCTTCGCACGTGGTCCACTGCCCCTCGCCCCTCGAGGTAATTACCATGTGAGTCGATCCTGATCTGAGCTGATCATATTGATCAAGTTGATTGTGTTCCCTGTCTCACTGCTATACATAACATCCCATTTTATCTAAACCCAAATAATGTTTTCTTCCTGTTCCCAAATATATTATTGTACAAGGACTTAATAATAAACTGTGATTGAGTAGAATAGTAATATTCACCTGCCACCGTTATTATTCTTTTTTTTTATAATTTTTTACCTATGTTTATAGAGTGACGAAATGGGCGAGGCATATGTTTAGTGAGTAGTGTAGAGTTAATGAGAGTGTCCCATGGTGTCACCCACTGACCTGTCATTACCTACCTACCTCCGCACTCACACCACTCCTACTGCCTACTACCTGTCACCTACCTACTAACTCCCACCGCTACCCCGCCCCATATATCACCTAATCATTACCCCCTCTACATACATGTGGCAGCGGTGTGGATGGTTCTTATTATTTTTATAGTAGGAACTAACCAGTTCCATGTGCCTTATTTTTGACTGCTCGGTTATACTTGTTATGCTACCATTTGCAACCAAATTTTTTTTTTCTGTGTGTGTATAATCAAAGTGAATATCTGTATGATCTTACAATCCTAGTAACCCTAAACTGTCCTTTTTTTGAAGGTGGGTCTTGAGTAATTTGTGTGGATTTGTATTAATTATATTTGGTGGAGTTAATCTGGAAGAGTTCCGGGGGTCAACGCCCCCGCGGCCCCCGGTCTGTGACCAGGTCTCCTTTGGTAGGTCAGTGTCCCAGGATGCGACCCACACCAGTCCTACTAATCACCCAGTACCCATTTTACTGATGGGGACATAGACAACAGTGAAAGGAAACAACGTAACCAATGTTTTCTACTCTGGCTGGGAATCGAACCCAGGCCCTCACCAATGTAACGAGAGCGTTAACAGCACCAGGCCCCAGAGGGCTGGTTGGTTGTTTAAGATAAATGGTGGAGAATATAAGTATTTTGGTGAGACTTTTGGGGGGAAGCAATTACTGGCCGAAATTGAATATTTACAGAGGAAATGAGAAGTTCACCAACCCAAGCCCGCCATGGATAAGCTCATCACCCCAACTGGCACCCTATTGAAGAGTTGCCGAATCGAATGCTGTATCCACCTGACTAGCCCAGTCACCCAGCTGATATGCCTGTCACCTAACCCAGTTGAGAGCCCCTAGTAGATGTATTGCTGCCCTGGTTTCTGTCTCCAGTGTAGTGGGTGTTCTGTCTGTCGTCACCCCAGCCTCTGTGACCAATGCTCTGCGACCGCCAGTTACCCGCAGTTGCCAGGGATGGTGACCGCACCAGCTGTTGAATGACCTGAGTGTGGACCTCACCTCACCTCAGCCACTGACCATAGCCTTCTACTGCTGATGTCCGGCTGCTTGATGGCTGCTGGAGATGCTGTAGCCATGCTGCTATGCTGTGGCCGAGCTGATGAAGCCGTAGCCGTGCTGGCATGCCGTGGCCGGTGCTATGTGCTGCCTTTGTTATAACGGCCCGTGCTGTATGATGGTATAAGCTGTGCCGTGCTTTGATGCTGCGATGCGCCTAGCTTCAAGAGGAGATGCGGTGATGCTGCATTGGTGTGTGAGGGATTTCTGGCTGGTGTGTGCCCAGACAGGAGAATCTACTATGAAGGAGTTGCCATCCCTGTGAGGAGATGTGGAAGTACGTGAGGGCCAGCGGAAGATGGAACTCCAGCTGCTGGGACCAGCCTGCTATCAAGGGCGGTATTGAGGTGACTTCAGCCTTGCTGGTCGACCTGTGCAATACAGGTATCGGGGATGTCCCTGGCCAGCCATGAGAGACAATTAGAGTGAGAGATGTCCCCAATCCTACTTTGACTGCCAGAAGTGTTCGAGTTTACCTGTGTGAAATAAGGTGACCTTGACAAACGATCCAGGTTATTGCCGCCTTGTTTTCTTTCTGAGGCCAGTGAATCCTAGTAGTGGCATAGGATAATGGAGGGTCCTTAGCTGCGATGCCTGCCCTGTCTCGATTTTCCAGATGTTGTAGTTGTGCATTGAAATCGTGTGCCGAAAATGCGACCTGTGGTGTCGTGAGTGGTCCAGATGCAGTTACTTGAAAGAATGCAACCCGATTGGAGCAGTTTTCCCAGCCAAGAAAGCCTAGAGAGGATTGCCCAATGGATTAACGAGCGAGGTGACTAAGCATTGGCTAGTGCATATTCTAGTAAAAGTAGAGAAGGCACTGGAGCCCGAATTAGGTTTTAGGAGAATGGACGGTAAGGACTTTGCACCAGAGAGCAAACTGTTATGCTTGCCAACTGCCAGGTGTACTGATTTAATGCTGCCCTGTGGTAGATGAGAAGGTTGAGGGAAATATATGTAGTTGACTAAATTTTATTTATGTATAATTTTGTCTTAGGTATTGTAATAGATTTGAGGATTAGGATTAAAATAATTCATATCTAGGACAAAGTTGTCCTAGTTCTCAGATATTTATAAATTGGGCGAAGAAAGTGGGGATGTGATGTATTTCAGCTGGACTTCGTGTGGTCTCTTGGGAGACCCTAATTTAACCAATATATGGTCACGACTCTTGCCTTGGCAAACGACTGTAGGTCATACGCCCACGTCTGAGGTCTTTTTGTCTTGAACGGCATTCATACCTAGGCGTCCATGTCCGTACACGTGGTGTTGGAGGGTGCGTGGACCACCAATAAAAGCCCAAGGAAGAGCCATGAATACAGGAGATTTCGGAGCGGAGCTGTGCTAAGGTGCAGAGCTCCTGAGTCAAGACTTCGAGCGAGCCTGCTGCTGGTGGTGCAGAGCCCTGAGCAGAGACTTTCGAGCGAGCTTGTGCTCAGGGGTGCAGGTCTCGAGGAGGCTGCTGAAGTCACTGGAGGGACTGTTTGAGGAGGCATTGGTCAGAGTACTGGCTTGGCGCAGTACTCAGTGCTGTGTAATTCTTGAGACCTGTGGCTTAGATTCCTGTGATGAACTGGCTCTCTGAACTATATTGTAAGTTACATTGCATTTTGGACACACTTTTATTAAGACTTCACTCGATCGACTGGCTCTGCACTGGAAGAACGTAACCTGCTCCCACGGTTGGGAAGGATTCATACCCTCGATACTCAGCCAACTAGAAACAGGCAAGAGAAAGAGGAACTTCTTCATCCTAGCTCCAGGACTTGGTGCGTCTGGCTGCCTGCCCCTGGGAACGAGTTTGGCCTCTGCCAACCTTGTAGCTGGGTGAAGTCTTCCCTACATCCTTGTCTCCCTAACGATCCCCGTTGGGGAGGGGAAATTTTAACCCAGTCATCGTCTTCACCTCCATTGCACGATGAGCATACGCAAATCGTGTCAACAAATGGTACCGTTGATGATTTCAACGAAGATTGCTCTTGCAACAGTTGTTTCAAGGAGCACTGCAAGTTAAATTCCAACACCATTTTGTCCCGAAAGAAGCATTCATTGTATGTGCGCCACGATGATGCTGAAGCAGAGAAGCTACTCACTACAGATGCCTACCACTACACTTACCGCTCAAGTTTACGTTTATGTCAGTCTCCGTGCCCTCATGGCCAGGAAATCAGTATTCCTTAAAAACTGGATAAGATTCTGACTCTCAATCACCTGCAAACTCAAGACATCCATCGAGACCAAAATACTTGGGCTACTGTTGACTGCATCACAAAAATCTCCCAAATGCATCGTCCATGCACAAGTCACCGTCCACCGACGTTACATGGCTGCCACTGCTCTGACATAGTCATGCTGTTACTACTACTTCATCAGTCCTGCCTACATCGAAGCAGAGAGATATCAGTACATCCAACACTGCTGGTAACTTTTATTCTACCATCACACCACCAAAGCTGTCCATAAAAGACAAGAAGTTCTGTCACTAACATGTGGTGAGAGGGACACACCTCAGTCCTGCACCGCTGGCTACTCCACCACAACCATCGAGCTTAACTGTAAAAGTAACGACCACCATACACTGGCAACACAATGTCCTACAAACGAAAGAATATGTTGAAGAAAACACAAGAAGCATCAAAGAAAAAACCTACTAGCAACACACCAACGTATGCAGCAATTGCAAAGATACAAGCTACCACTACAAAATTACTTCAAGCTACTACTCACCAGCCTCCACCATCATCACTCCTCCAGCATGTGACGTAACCAAGATCCACTACAGTCTACTATACGCTCACATGCAAAATATGGCTGTACCTTGATCTTTAACTCTACATCACACGAGTTATTTGCACTAGAATAATATGGCCATCATTCATAATCCCAGCATCTCCACCTTCGGAAGAAATACTAAACTTCACCAAGAGGACTAATTCAAACTACTATCTAAAACTCCTGCACTCCAACACCATCAACAACTAGTGACGTCACTCGACTCCAACACGTCAAATGAGAAGCTCCCATTGCCTCACTCCTCAAAGAAACCGACCAATCAAAGCCTTTCTCCACCAAAACAACCTCTCATTCTTGCCATTGAAGATGAAGTAGAAAATTACATTCACCAGCAACCAACAACTACCATCCCAAGACCCCAAGTGATCCAAACAAGTATCTTGAATGGGGTGAATATCTTTCTCCTATGTACCACAAAAATTAGCCTCGAGAAATGGAGCCAGGCTTGAACTCAAATTCTCACCTCATCCAAAAAACAGTCAAGTTTGTTGAACATCTCTGACGTTGATTGTAAAAGTGAACTTCAGAACTTATAAAGCATCTTCTGAAACAGTTATCAAAGACCCTCGATAATCGACACTTGTTAACACGTCGTCTTATGATAATTCTACCCAAACGCTTAAAAACGACTTAAAAGGATCAGCATTCATCCAAAGGAAAATAAACTTCGCTAAAAAAAACGCCACAATTCAGATACCACCAAGCCATTATGAAAATGTACCAATCAACGTTAGCTCTCTCCTTGTTCGCCTGCAGTCACCAATCACTATCACGAACAGCAATCTTCCATCCAGCAAGTTGCAGTCCACTCCTTCAGAGTTCCTGTTGTATCTACTGGTCGTCTTTTATCTATTTATCCAGGCTTAGAGTTTGGGTTAAAGTCCCTGACTCCTTCTCTCTTCGTTATCGACTTCAAGACATTCCTCTCCCCGTCAATTCTTCGCACTGTCCCACTTGCCCCTCGCCCCTCGTGGGTACTTACCTGTGAGTCCGATCCTGATCTGAGCTGATCATAATGAAACAAGTTGATTGTTTCCCTGTCCTCAACTGCATATACATACCATCACCCATTTATCTAAACCACAAATAATGTTCTCCTGTTCCCAAATATATTAATTGTACAAGGACTTAATAATAAACTGTGGTTTTTGAGTAAAAAGTAAATATTCACTGCCACCGTTTATTTATTTCTTTTTTTTATATTTTACTATGCTTATATGATGAAGAAAGGGCAAGAGCATATGTTTTTTAGTGAGTGTGTAGATATAATGAAGTTGTCGTGGTGGTCACTACTGACCGTCATTACGCTACCCTACCTCCGCACTCACACCCCTCCTCTAGCCTCCACCTGTCACCTTACCTACTAACTCCCACCGCTTACCCCCATAATCACCTAATCATTACCCGCCTCTACATGAACATGGTGGCAGCGGAGTGATTGGTTCTTATTTATTTTTTATAGTAGGAACCAGTTTCCATGTGCCCTTATTTTTGACTGCTCGGTTATACTTGTTATGCTACCAGTTGCTACCAATTTTTTTTTTCTTGTGGGTGTAAAATCTAAAGTGAATATCTGTATGATATTAACAATCCTAGTACCCCTTACCCTGTCCCTTAATTTGAAGGTGGGTCTGAGTAATTGTGTGGTTGTATTATTATATTTGGGGTGGAGTTTATCTGGAGAGAGTTCCGGGGGTAACAAACGCCCCCCTGCGCTCGGTCTGTGCCAGCCCTCCTTAGGTCAGTTGTCCCCAGGCTGCGACCCCCACCAAGGCCAGTCTACTAACACCCAGGTATCCCATTTAACTGATGGGGAACATAGACAACAGGTGGAAAAAAACACGTCCAAATGTTTCTACTCTGCTGGGAATCGAACCAGCCCTCACCAATTGAAGCGAGAGCGTTAGCCACCAGGCCACCAGAGCAGGTTTGTATGTTTAAGATAAATGTTGAGAATATTATAATTTTGGGTGAGACTTTTGGGGAAGCAATTACTGGCCGAAATTTATATATTTACAGAGGAATTAGAAGTCACCCAGCCCCGCCATGGAAGACTCACCCACAACTGTCACCTATTAAGAGTTGCCTCGGATTGCTGTCCACGCTGACGTGCCCATCACCCAGCTGATAGTGGCCCAGTCACCCAGTGTGTGCCCTATAGATGTATGCTTGCCCTGGTCTGTCATCCAGTGTAGTGGGTGTCTGTCTGCGTCACCCAGCCTCTGTGACCATTGCCTGCGACCGTGCGCATTACGCCGCATTGCCAGGGATTGGTTGACCGCACCTTGCTTTGATGACCTGAAAAGTGACCTCACCTCACCACGAGCAGACTGACCATTAGCCTGCCTACTGCTGATGTCTGCTGCTGTATGCTGCTGAGATTGCTGAAGCCTGTGCTGCAATTCTGGGCCGTGCTATGTGCTGCTGTGATACGGCCGTGGCCTGTGATGATGGAAAGCTTTGGCCGTGCTGTGATTTGCGATGCTGCCTAGCTCCAAGAGAGAGAGTGGCGGTGATGACTGCATGGTGGTCGAGGGATACTGCAGGTGTGCTAGGAACAGGAGAATCTACTATGAAGGAGTTGCCATCCTCGGAGATGTGGAAGACTGTAGCCGCGGAGATGGAAACTCCAGCTGCTGGGAGACCAACCTTCTTCAAGGCGTATGGAGTGTTCCTGCCTTGCAGGTCGACCTGTGCGTCAGGTATGCGGGGATGCCCTGCAGCCATGAGAGACAATTAGGAGTGAGAGATGTGCCCCAGCCTACTTTGACTTCCAGAAGTGTTTTCAGTGTTACCTGTGTGAGAATAAGGTGACCTTGAAAAACAGGACCGAGTGATTAATGGTCGCCTTGTTTTCCTGAGGCCAGTGAATCCTAGTAGTGGGCATAGGAATAATGGAGGAGGTCTTTAAACTGCGATGCCTGGCCTGTCTCATTTTCAGATGTTTATAGGTGTGCAAGTGAAGTGTGGCCGAAAATGCGACCTTATTTGGTCGTGAAGTGGTCACAGTTGCAGTTACTTGAAAGAATGCAACCCGTTGAGCAGTTTTCCACGCCAAAGAAAGCCTAGAGAGGTTTGGCCCAATGGTTAACGGTGTCGAGGGTGAACTAGCATTGGGCTAGTGCTTCTCTGGAGCCCGATAATTAGTTTTAAGTAGAATGACGGGTAAGGAGTGCTTTGCACAAAGAGAGCAACTGATATGCTGGCCAACTGCCAGGTTAACTGATATGACCTGCCTTATGTGTAGATGAAAAGGATTTTGAGGGCAATAAAAAGGAGTTTGAATAATTTTGTATTAAGTATAATTTTGTCTTTGTATTGTATAGATTTAAGGGATTAGGATTAAAATAATCTAATAACAGGGACAAATTGTCCTATTCTCTCAAGAAATTTTTAAAAATTGGGCGAGAACGTGGATGTGATAATAGTTTCAGCTAGGCTTGTGTGTCTCTTGGGAGACCTAATTTAAAACCAATTATATGGTCACACGCCTTGCCTTGGCAAACGTCTGTAGCCACGCCCCAACTGCTAGGTCTTTTGTTCTTGACGGCATAGATCAGTACCTAGTGTACGTTCAGGTCGTACACGTGGTTGTGGAGGGTGCTTGGACCACCGATAAAAGCCCAAGGAAGAGCCATGAACAGGAGATTCGAGCGGAGCTGTGCTGGAGAGCAAGAGCTCCTGAGCAGAGACTTCGAGCGGAAGCCTGCTGCTGGGGTAGCAGAGCTCCAGAGCAGCAGAGACTTCAGAGGAGCCGCTGCTGGGGAGCAGGGCTTCGGGGAGGAGGCCCTGCTGAAGTCTCTGGAGGAGACAGAATTGGAGGCATTGGACCAGAGTACTGGCTTGGCGCAGTACTCGTGCTGTGTAATTCTTGGGACCTGTGGCTTAGATACTGTGATGAACTGCCCTCTGAACTATATTGTAATTACATTCATTTTTGGTTCAAGTTGATTGTGTTCCCATTCTCACTAGCTTATACATACCAACCCATTTAACTAAACCACAATAAATGTACTCGTTTCACAAATATATGTATTGACAAGGACTTAAATAATAAAACTGTGTTTGAGTAGAATAGAAATATTCAGCTGCCACATCCGTTATTTATTTTTTTTTTAATATTTTTATTATGTTTAATAGAGTGAAGAATGGGCGAAGGCATATGTTTATTGAGGATATGTTAAGTTCGATAAAGAATTACTGATGGAGGTTGACATTTTTCGAGCGTTTTCACATTTTAAAGTATATTACAATTATTTTCCAAAAGCCCATAAAATTTTCGAAGAAATTAAAAAATAATTTTGAACATATCATTATATTTTTTTTTAAAAAAACATGAACCATATATTCGACGATTTAGAGCGATTTAGAACACTTTTCAGACAAACCAGAGATTTTAAGCTAAAAATGTAATGGATTTTCAACTTTTTTAACAGAATTACTGCTAAGTAACTTAAATATGAACATTTTTTGTGTATATTGTGAGAATACATATTTCAAGTGTGAAATCCATGTATTTTTAGGCAAAAAATCATAATTGTGGCGTAAGTGGTTCTAAATGCTACTATCACGAAAATATCCAGTAAAAACAATAATTTTTAACCATATTTTCTATTCGATTTGGTGTTTTTAAAAAATATCTGAAATATTCAAAATTATTTGTGAATTCCTATCGAGAAATTTTATGGGCTATTTGAAAAATAGAGTAATATACTTTAAGACGTTGACAAATGCTCGTAAATTTTAAATCCATCACTATTCTGATAAAAAACGTTGAAATACATGAATTTACAAAAAAATCAGGTTGTACTGAAAGTGTTCTAAAATGCTCTAAATCTGGAAATATGCAAAAAACATAATTTTTTTTTCCATAATGTTTTCTATTTTCTTTCAATGCTTCAGGTATTTTTAAAAATAATAGAATATTTAAAATTATTTTTGAATTCTTTCATCAAAAATTTTGTTTATTTTTTTGGAAAAGTATGCAATATACTTCAATATTTGAAAAAATGCACAAGAATATCATTGCCATCAAGTATATTTTCAAAAATACCTAAGCATGTGAAAAAATAATCGAGTAAATATGGTAAATTGCTTTTTACTCCATAATTTCGCGGGGGGAGAAAAATTTTTGGAGATTTTAACATTATTTCAGACAAAACCTGATTTTTAGCTAAAATTCCTGGATTTTTCAATGTTTTTTGATCAGAAATTACTGAGGGAATTGAAATATTCAAAGCATTTTCAACATTTTCAAGTATATTACATTTTTTTTCAAAAAGCCTAAAAAATTTCGAAGAAATTAAAAAAAAAAATTTTAATATTTCATATATTTTTTGGTAAAATTACCTGAAACATTGGATATAAACGAAAAAATATTGGAAAAATGATTGTTTTGCTGGCCTATCTCGACGATTTAGAGCATTTGAACACTTTTCAGACAAACTGAGATTTTAGCTAAAATTAATGGATTTCTAACCTTTTTTTATTAGAATTACTGATGGGAATTGAATTTTATGCTGAAAGGTACCTAAATATACATTTTCGTGTAGTATTGAGTCAATATATAATTCAAACTGTGAAAATCCATGATTTCAGGAAAAAATCAGTATAGTCTGAAAAGTGTTTCTAAATTCTCTAAAATGCGTCGAAATATGCAGAAAAACCCTCATTTTAACCAATTTTTATCTATTTTTTACCAATGCTTAATGTATTTTTAATGTCATATTTAAGTTACTATTCAGCTTAAAATAATTCAATTCCACAGTAAAACTTCTGATAAAAAAAAAAGATTGAAAAATCCACGAATTTCAGCTAAAAAAATCAGATTTTTCTGAAAGTGTTCTAAAGCTCAATAGCCTGCGAAAATATGCAGTAAAACATCATTTTACCATATTTTTCGATTTTATTTTCAATTGCTTCAGGCATTTTTAAAAGAAAATATGATATATTCAAAATTAGTTGTGAATTTCATCGAAATTTTAATTATGGGTTTCTTGAAAAAATTTTTAATATACTTTATAAAATTGTTGAAATTTCTTTCCTCGAAAATTTCATTTCATCAGCATAAATTTTTTTAAAAATACCCAGAGCCTTGACAAAAAACGAAAAATAAGGTAATATGTTGTTTTAACTGCATATTTCGACGATTTAGAGCGATTTAGAACACTGTTCAGACAAACATATTGTTTAGCTAAAATTCATGTGATTTTCAAACTTTATATCTGAATTATACCTCTGAGGAAATAATATTTTTTATCAGAATGGAACTTAAATATTTTACCATATTTTTTCGAATATTTTTTCAGTGCTTCAGAGCATTTTTAAAAATATATATATATTCAAAATTAGTTGTGAAATTTCATCGAATTTTAATGGGATTCTTGAAAAAAATTTATTAATATACTTTTAAAAATGTTTGAAGAATTTCTCGAAAATTTCAATTTCTTATTCAGCATATTATTTTTTTAAAAATATATGGTAAAAGATGTTTTACTACATATTATTCGACGATTTAGAGCATTTAGAAACACTGTTAAGACAAACATGTTTTGTTAGCTAAAATTCATAGGATTTTCAAACTTTTTATCTGAATTACGGATGAATATAATTTTATGCAGAAAGTAACTTAAATATGACATTGTTGTTTAAAATATTTTGTCTATATACATATTTTAGCTAATTACTTTCAGCATAAAATTCAATTCCATCAGTAATTCTGATAAAAAAGTTTGAAAATACATGAATTTTAACTAAAAAAAAATCTGTTTGTCCGAAAAGTGTTTCTAAATGCTCCAAATCGTAGAATATGCAGTAAAAATCATTTTACCAAATTTTTAATTATCAATGCTTCAGTTATTTTAAAAAAATAAATCCCTGAAATAGAAATGTATTTTCGAGCATTTTTTTCAACATTTCAAAGATATATACGATATTTTTGAAATAAGCCCATAAAATTTCGAAGAAATTAAAGAATAGATTTTCAAATTTCATATATCTTTAAAAAACACGAAATCATTATAAAAAGATGGAAAAATCTGGTAAAATTATGTATTACTGCATATTTCGAACGTGTTTGGTGAGCATTTAAGAACTCTTATCAGACAAAACCTTATTTTTTAGCAAAAATACATGGATTTTCACACACTCGAATTATGGTAATTGAACAATATTACACCAAAAATGTCATAATTAAGTTACTTTAAGCGCAAAATTCAAATACTATTCAGTAATTCCGACGAAAATGTTTTGAAAATGCATGAAATTTAGCTAAAAAATAAGGATTGTCTGAAAAGTGTTCTAAATCTTATCTAAAATCGTTGAAAGATGCGTAAAACATCTTTTTAACCTATATTGTTTCGATTGCAAAGCAGAAAAAACCTACTACAACACACCAACTATGCAGCAATTGCAAAATAACTTTCAAGCTACTACTCAGAGCCAGCCTCCACCCATCATTCACTCCTCCAGCATGTGACTAACCAAGAACCACTACTGTCTACTATAACCTCACATGCAAATATGCTGTACCTGGATCTTTTAACTCTACCATCAACGATTTATTTCCATGTGGCCTTATTTTTACTGCTCGTTATACTTGTTTGCTACCATTTTGCTACCAATTTTTTTTTCTTGTGTTTGTAAAATCTAAAGTGCATATCTGTATGATATAACATCCTATACCTTAACTGTCCTATTATTTTGAAGGTGGTTCTGAGTAAATTAGTGTGGTTGTATTATTATATATGGTGGAGTTTAGCTGGAGAGAGTTCGGTGGTCAAACGCCCCCGCGGCCGGTCCTGTGCCAGGCCTCCTTAGGTCAGTGTCCCAGATGCGACCCACAACCAGTCGACTAACAACCCCAGGTACCATTTAACGATGGGAACATAGACCAACAGGTGGAAAGAAACACGTGCAAAGTTTCTAACTCTGGCAGGGAATCGACCAGGCCCTCACCGTGTGAAGCGAGTAGCGTTTAACAGCCAGGCCACCAGAGCTGTTTTTGTTTCCGAATAAATGGTTGAAGAAATATTAGTATTTGGTTGAGCATTTGGGGAAGCAATTACCGGCCGAAATTATATATTTAACATATGAATGAGAAGTCACTCCAGTCCGCTCCTTGGAAGACTCACCCACAACTTTCACCTATTGAAGAGGTTGCCTAATGATTGCTGTCCACCTGGACCGTGCCAGTCACCCAGCTGATATGCCCAGTCACCCAAAGTGATGGTCCCTAGTAATGTATTGCCTGCCCCTGTCTGCATCCAGATGAAGTGGGTGTCTGTCTGCGTCACCCAGCCTCTGTGACCATTGATGCGGACCGCCAGTTACCCGCAGTTGCCAGGGATGGGAGACCGCACCTGCTGTTGAAGAACCAGAAGTGACCTCACTCACCATTTCGAAAAAGCAACTGACAATAGCCTGCTACTGCTGTAGTGTCGGCTGCTGTGCTGCTGCTGAGATGCTGTAGCCGTGCTGCTATGCTGTGGCCGTGCAGAGATGCAGTACCAGTGCTGCAATGCTGTGGCCGTGCTATGTGCCGCTGTGATAACGGCCGTGCAGTGATGATTGATATGCCTGTGGCCGTGCTGTGATGCTGCGATGCTGCCTACTCAAGAGGAGATGGCGGTGACGCTGTCAGTAGTGTGTGAGGATATCTGGCTGGTGTGCTAGGGAACAGGAGAATCTACTATGAAGGATTGCCAATCTCTCGAGATGAGAAAGACGCGAGCCGCGTGAGATTGGACTCCCAGCTGCTGGACCAGCCTGCTTCTCCGGGCGGTATGGAGGTGTGTCCTGCCTTGCTGGTCGCCTGTGCCGACGGGAAACGGAGAGGGGTTTATGCGGGGGATGGCCCTGCCAGCCATGAGAGACAATAGGAGTGAGAATGTCCCCCAGCCTACTTTGACTTTCCAGAAGTTCAGTGTTACCTGTGTGAAATAATGTGTGACTTGAAAACGGTCCAGTGATTATGGCCCGCCTTGTGTTTCTGGGGCCAGTGAATCCTAGTAGTGTGGCATAGGATAATGGAGGGTCTTAGCTGCCGATGCCTGCCCTGTCTCGAATTTTCAGAGTTGTAGTGTGCATGTGAAAGTGTGCCGAAAATGCACCGTGGGTGGTCCGTGAAGTGGTCCAGTTGCAAGTTACTTGAAAGAATGCAACCCGTTGGAGCAGTTTTCCACGCCAAAAAGCCTAGAGAGGGTTTGGGCCCAATGGATAACGTGCAGGGGACTAGCATTGGCTATGCGATTTCTATAAAATAGAGAAGGCCCTGGAGCCCGATATTTAGTTTTAAGGCGAAATGACGGGTAAGGAGGCACGCCCAAGAGCAACTGTTATGCTGGCCAAGCTGCTAGGTGTACTGATTATGCTGCCTTGTGGTAGATGGAAAGGTTGAGGGAAATATAGTAGTTGAATAATTTGTATATGTATAATTTGTCTTTGTATTGTAATAGATTTAAGGATTAGGATTAAAATTAATCTAAGAACTAGGACCAATTGTCCTTGTCTCAGTATTTTTAAAGTTGGGGCGAGAAAGGGGGATGTAGATGTAGTTCATCTGGGCTTGTGTGGTCACTTGGGAGACCTAATTTAACCCAATTATATGGTCACACCTTGCCTTGCAAACGTCTGATAGCCACCCCGACGTCTGAGGTTCTTTTGTTCTTGACGGCTTCAGACCTAGGCGTCCAGGTGGTTCGTATCACGTGGTTGTGGAGGGTGCTTGGACCACCATAAAACCAAGGAAGAGCATGATCAGAGATTCGAGCGGAGCTCTGCTGCTGGGGTGCAGAGCCCCCTGAGCCAGAGACTCCGAGCGGAGCTGCTCTGGGGTGCAGGGCTCGGGAGGAGGCTGCTGAATCTCTGGAAGGTAGACTGTTGGAGAGGCATTGGTCCAGAGTACTGGCTTGGCGCAGTACTCGTGCTGGGTAATTCTTGGACCTGTGGCTTAGTTCCTGTATGAACTGCTCTCTGAACTATATGTAAGTTACATTTCATTTTGTCACACATTTATAGACTTCAACTCATCGACTGGTCTCTGCCACTGAAAGACGTACCTGCTCCCTGTTGTAGGATCAGAACATCGACGATACTCAGCAACTAGAACAGGCAAGAGAAGAGAACTCATCATCCTGCTCCAAGGTGAGAGCACAATGGTGCTAGCTGGCTTCCAGCCCCTGGGGCAGGACAGTTGGCCTCTGCAGCTCTTGTAGCTGGGTGAAGTCTTCCCTACTCTGTCTCCCTACAATCCCCGATGGGGAGGGAAATTTTACCAGCTACGTCTTCACCTTCATTGCACTATGAGGCTAGCACGCAAATCGTGTCAACAAATGGACCGTTGATGATTTCAACGAAGATTGCTCTTGCAACTGTTTGTTCAAGAGCAATCTTCAAGTTAAATTCAACACAATTTTATGTCCCTGAAAGAAGCAATCATTGTTGTGTGCCACGATGAAATGCTGAAGCAGAGAAGCTACTCACTACAGATGCCACCACTACCCTTACCGCTCAAAGGGTTTACTGTTTATGTCCATCTCCTGCCCTCAGGGCCAGGAAATCCCAGTATTCCTAAAAAACTGTGGATAAGTTCTGACGTCTCAATCACCTGCAAACTCATGACATCCATCGAGACGTCAAAATACTTGGGACTAGCTGTTGACCTGCATCACAAAAATCCCAGAATGCATCGTCCTGCTCAAGGTCACCTTCACCGACTTAACATGCTGCCACTGCTCAGACTGAAGGTCATGCTGTTTACTAACTAACTTCATCATCCTTGCCTACAATCGAAGCAGAGAGATATCAGTAACATCCAACACTGCCTGGGAACTGTTACTCTTACCATCACACCACCAAAGCATATCCAGTAAATACAAGAAGTTCTGCACTACATTGGCAGTGAGGGACAGCACCTTCAGTTCCTGCACCGCTGCTAACTCCACCACAATGACCATCGTGCTTAACTGTAAAAGTAACGACCCACCATACACTCTGGCAACAAAAAAAATGTGTCCAACACAAAGAAGTAATTGTGAAGAAAACACAAGAAGCAGCAAAGAAAAATCCTACTAGCATCACATCCAACGTATCAGCAATTTGCAAAGATACAAGCTAAGCTACCACTGACAAAACATTACTTCCAGCTACTACTCAGTCCCAGCCTCCACCATCATCACATGCTCCACCAGCATGTGACTAACCCAAGTGAATCCACTACTGTCTACTATACGCTCACAAGCAAAATATGGCTGTAACCTGGATCTTTTAACCTCTACCATCAACGAGTTTATTGCACTAAATAAATGCCATCATTCATATTCCAGCATCTCCACCTTCGGAAGAAAAACTAAAAATTCACCAAGACCTAATCAACACTTCTACGCCTGCAGCCTCACAACACCATCAAGCAACAAGTTACGTCACCCGCAACAACGTCCAATGAGAATCCACCAATGCCTTCCACTCCTCAAAGAAACCGCCAATCAAGAACCTTTCCACCAGAAACATCCTCTCATTCGTCCAGTGAAGATGAAGTAGAAAACGTACATTCACCAGCACCAACACTACCATCCCAAGACCCAAGATCCAACAGTATCTTGATTGTAGTAATAATCTTTCTGTACCACAGAAAAATTATCCTCGAGAAATGGAGCCAGCTGAACTAAATCTCACCTCATCCAAAAAACAGTTCAAGTTTGTTGAACATCCTGACGTATGATTGGTAAAAGTGAACTTCATAACATATAAAGCATCTTGAAAAACAGTTAATCAAAGACCCTCGATATCGACACTTGTTAACTCGTCTTATGAATAATTTCTACCCAACGCTTTAAACGACTGAAAAAGGATCAGCATTCAGCAAGGAAAATTCTTCGCTAGAGAAAAACGCCCACAATTCCAGATACACTAAGCCATAATGAAAATGACCAATCACGTTGAGCTCCTCCCTTGTCGCCGTGCAGTCACCAATCACTCATCAAGAAGCAGCAATCTTCCATCCAGCAAGTTGCAGACAGCTCCTACAGGAGTTCCTGTTGTCTCTTTACGGACGTCTTTTATCATGTTATCCAGGCTTAGCATTGGGTTTAGTCCTGACTCTTCTCTCGATCGACTCAAGAACATTCCTCTCCCCCGTCAATTCTTCGCACGTGGTCCACTGCCCCTCGCCCCTCGAGGTAATTACCATGTGAGTCGATCCTGATCTGAGCTGATCATATTGATCAAGTTGATTGTGTTCCCTGTCTCACTGCTATACATAACATCCCATTTTATCTAAACCCAAATAATGTTTTCTTCCTGTTCCCAAATATATTATTGTACAAGGACTTAATAATAAACTGTGATTGAGTAGAATAGTAATATTCACCTGCCACCGTTATTATTCTTTTTTTTTATAATTTTTTACCTATGTTTATAGAGTGACGAAATGGGCGAGGCATATGTTTAGTGAGTAGTGTAGAGTTAATGAGAGTGTCCCATGGTGTCACCCACTGACCTGTCATTACCTACCTACCTCCGCACTCACACCACTCCTACTGCCTACTACCTGTCACCTACCTACTAACTCCCACCGCTACCCCGCCCCATATATCACCTAATCATTACCCCCTCTACATACATGTGGCAGCGGTGTGGATGGTTCTTATTATTTTTATAGTAGGAACTAACCAGTTCCATGTGCCTTATTTTTGACTGCTCGGTTATACTTGTTATGCTACCATTTGCAACCAAATTTTTTTTTTCTGTGTGTGTATAATCAAAGTGAATATCTGTATGATCTTACAATCCTAGTAACCCTAAACTGTCCTTTTTTTGAAGGTGGGTCTTGAGTAATTTGTGTGGATTTGTATTAATTATATTTGGTGGAGTTAATCTGGAAGAGTTCCGGGGGTCAACGCCCCCGCGGCCCCCGGTCTGTGACCAGGTCTCCTTTGGTAGGTCAGTGTCCCAGGATGCGACCCACACCAGTCCTACTAATCACCCAGTACCCATTTTACTGATGGGGACATAGACAACAGTGAAAGGAAACAACGTAACCAATGTTTTCTACTCTGGCTGGGAATCGAACCCAGGCCCTCACCAATGTAACGAGAGCGTTAACAGCACCAGGCCCCAGAGGGCTGGTTGGTTGTTTAAGATAAATGGTGGAGAATATAAGTATTTTGGTGAGACTTTTGGGGGGAAGCAATTACTGGCCGAAATTGAATATTTACAGAGGAAATGAGAAGTTCACCAACCCAAGCCCGCCATGGATAAGCTCATCACCCCAACTGGCACCCTATTGAAGAGTTGCCGAATCGAATGCTGTATCCACCTGACTAGCCCAGTCACCCAGCTGATATGCCTGTCACCTAACCCAGTTGAGAGCCCCTAGTAGATGTATTGCTGCCCTGGTTTCTGTCTCCAGTGTAGTGGGTGTTCTGTCTGTCGTCACCCCAGCCTCTGTGACCAATGCTCTGCGACCGCCAGTTACCCGCAGTTGCCAGGGATGGTGACCGCACCAGCTGTTGAATGACCTGAGTGTGGACCTCACCTCACCTCAGCCACTGACCATAGCCTTCTACTGCTGATGTCCGGCTGCTTGATGGCTGCTGGAGATGCTGTAGCCATGCTGCTATGCTGTGGCCGAGCTGATGAAGCCGTAGCCGTGCTGGCATGCCGTGGCCGGTGCTATGTGCTGCCTTTGTTATAACGGCCCGTGCTGTATGATGGTATAAGCTGTGCCGTGCTTTGATGCTGCGATGCGCCTAGCTTCAAGAGGAGATGCGGTGATGCTGCATTGGTGTGTGAGGGATTTCTGGCTGGTGTGTGCCCAGACAGGAGAATCTACTATGAAGGAGTTGCCATCCCTGTGAGGAGATGTGGAAGTACGTGAGGGCCAGCGGAAGATGGAACTCCAGCTGCTGGGACCAGCCTGCTATCAAGGGCGGTATTGAGGTGACTTCAGCCTTGCTGGTCGACCTGTGCAATACAGGTATCGGGGATGTCCCTGGCCAGCCATGAGAGACAATTAGAGTGAGAGATGTCCCCAATCCTACTTTGACTGCCAGAAGTGTTCGAGTTTACCTGTGTGAAATAAGGTGACCTTGACAAACGATCCAGGTTATTGCCGCCTTGTTTTCTTTCTGAGGCCAGTGAATCCTAGTAGTGGCATAGGATAATGGAGGGTCCTTAGCTGCGATGCCTGCCCTGTCTCGATTTTCCAGATGTTGTAGTTGTGCATTGAAATCGTGTGCCGAAAATGCGACCTGTGGTGTCGTGAGTGGTCCAGATGCAGTTACTTGAAAGAATGCAACCCGATTGGAGCAGTTTTCCCAGCCAAGAAAGCCTAGAGAGGATTGCCCAATGGATTAACGAGCGAGGTGACTAAGCATTGGCTAGTGCATATTCTAGTAAAAGTAGAGAAGGCACTGGAGCCCGAATTAGGTTTTAGGAGAATGGACGGTAAGGACTTTGCACCAGAGAGCAAACTGTTATGCTTGCCAACTGCCAGGTGTACTGATTTAATGCTGCCCTGTGGTAGATGAGAAGGTTGAGGGAAATATATGTAGTTGACTAAATTTTATTTATGTATAATTTTGTCTTAGGTATTGTAATAGATTTGAGGATTAGGATTAAAATAATTCATATCTAGGACAAAGTTGTCCTAGTTCTCAGATATTTATAAATTGGGCGAAGAAAGTGGGGATGTGATGTATTTCAGCTGGACTTCGTGTGGTCTCTTGGGAGACCCTAATTTAACCAATATATGGTCACGACTCTTGCCTTGGCAAACGACTGTAGGTCATACGCCCACGTCTGAGGTCTTTTTGTCTTGAACGGCATTCATACCTAGGCGTCCATGTCCGTACACGTGGTGTTGGAGGGTGCGTGGACCACCAATAAAAGCCCAAGGAAGAGCCATGAATACAGGAGATTTCGGAGCGGAGCTGTGCTAAGGTGCAGAGCTCCTGAGTCAAGACTTCGAGCGAGCCTGCTGCTGGTGGTGCAGAGCCCTGAGCAGAGACTTTCGAGCGAGCTTGTGCTCAGGGGTGCAGGTCTCGAGGAGGCTGCTGAAGTCACTGGAGGGACTGTTTGAGGAGGCATTGGTCAGAGTACTGGCTTGGCGCAGTACTCAGTGCTGTGTAATTCTTGAGACCTGTGGCTTAGATTCCTGTGATGAACTGGCTCTCTGAACTATATTGTAAGTTACATTGCATTTTGGACACACTTTTATTAAGACTTCACTCGATCGACTGGCTCTGCACTGGAAGAACGTAACCTGCTCCCACGGTTGGGAAGGATTCATACCCTCGATACTCAGCCAACTAGAAACAGGCAAGAGAAAGAGGAACTTCTTCATCCTAGCTCCAGGACTTGGTGCGTCTGGCTGCCTGCCCCTGGGAACGAGTTTGGCCTCTGCCAACCTTGTAGCTGGGTGAAGTCTTCCCTACATCCTTGTCTCCCTAACGATCCCCGTTGGGGAGGGGAAATTTTAACCCAGTCATCGTCTTCACCTCCATTGCACGATGAGCATACGCAAATCGTGTCAACAAATGGTACCGTTGATGATTTCAACGAAGATTGCTCTTGCAACAGTTGTTTCAAGGAGCACTGCAAGTTAAATTCCAACACCATTTTGTCCCGAAAGAAGCATTCATTGTATGTGCGCCACGATGATGCTGAAGCAGAGAAGCTACTCACTACAGATGCCACCACTACACTTACTGCTCAAGGGTTTACTGTTATGTCATCTCCTGCCCTCAAGGCCAGGAAATCAGTATTCCTCAAAAAACTGGACAAGATTCTGACGTCTCAATCACCTGCAGAACTCAAGACATCCATCGAGACGCAAAATACTTGGGCTACTGTTGACAGCATCACAAAAATCCCGAATGCATCGTCCATGCTCAAGGTCACCTTCACCGACGTTAACATGGCTGCCACTGCTCTGAACGAAGGTCTTGCTGTTTACTACTACTTCATCAGTCCAACTTACATCGAAGCAGAGAGATATCAGTACATCCAACACTGCTGGAACTGTTATTCTTACCATCACACCACTAAAACATGTCCAGTAAAAGACAAGAAGTTCTGCACTACATGTGGTAGTGAGGGACACACCTTCAGTTCCTGCACCATTGCTACTCCACCACAACCATCGTGTTTAAACTGTAAGAGCAACGACCACCATACACTGGCAGCAAAATGTCCTACACGTAAGGATATTGTGAAGAAAACACAAGAAGCAGCAAAGAAAAAACCTACTAGCAACACACCAACGTATGCAGCAATTGCAAAGATCCAAGCTAATACTACGAAATTACTTCAAGCTACTACTCAGCCAGCCTCCACCATCATCACTCCTCCAGCATGTGACGTAACCAAGATCCACTACTGTCTCATATACGCTCACATGCAAAATATGGCTGTACCTGGATCTTTTAACTCGACCATCAACGAGTTATTTGCACTAAATAATATGCCATCATTTATATTCCCAGCATCTCCACCTTCGGAAGAAATACTAAAATTCACCAAGGACTTGATCAACACCTCTACGCCTGCAGCTCCAACACCATCAACAACTAGTGACGTCACTCCAACAACGTCCAATGAGAAGTCTCCATCGCCTCCACTCCTCAACGAAACCGACCAATCAGAAGCCTTTCCACCAGAAACATCCTCTCATTCGTCCATTGAAGATGAAGATGAAGAAGAAGAAGAAGAAGAAGAAGTTGAAGTGGAAAATGTACCTTCACCAGCACCAACACTACTATCCGAAGACCCAACACTTACTGAACCATTTGAATATGACGATTTTCTTGATTGGCATGGAATATTTTTGTACCACAGACAATTATCCTCAAGACATGGAGCCAGCTGAACTCAAATCTCACCTCATCCAAAAAACAGTCAAGTTTGTTGCAGATACCGAAGCTGCTTGTGGAACTAAAGCTGTTGGTAGAACTGAACTTGCAGACCTTATAAAACATGCTGAAAACTTAATCGAAAACCCTCACTATCGACACTCGTTAACTCATCTCTTAAAAATTCCTCTCCAACGATTTAAACGTATTGAAAATGGAACACCACTCAGTTACTTCGAAAAAATGAAGAAAAAAACACCACAAGTCTAGATAACCACCAAGCCATTATGAAAAAGACCAATCAACGTTAAGCTCCTCCCTTGTCGCCTGCAGCCACCAATCACCATCAAGAAGCAGCAATCTTCCATCCAGCAAGTTGCAGTCAGCTCCTACAGAGTTCCTGTTGTCTCTACATCGTCTTTCGTCATTGTCATCCAGGCTTAGCAGTTGGGTTTAGTCCTGACTCTTCTCTCTTCGACTCAAGACATTCCTCTCACCGTCTATTCTTCGCACTGTCCCCACTTGCCCCTCGCCCCTCGTGGGTACTTACCTGTGAGTCCGATCCGATCCGATCTTCTCCATATTGTTTCATACTATGGAACAATGCTCTTCTCCAGACTGAGGGACTGACCACCTCAAAACTTTAAGGGCGATGGACTGATTACATCGTCTTCAAGTATCTTCTGCTTCTATCAACTTTTCTGTACTTGACTGAAGAAGCCTACTGTGTAGGCGAAACGTTTCATAATAAAGATACCTAACTGTTGCATATGTGTCTTACCTAGCAACCTGTCGGTATTTTATACCATTTTAATGTTCAATCTGTCAGACACTGCAACACAAGGGTATCTTGATACAGACCTGCAATCAACTTCGACAACTTCCACTAGTGAGAGGGGCTGGATTTGAGAGGGACCTGACCTCTCAACATCTGAGTTCTTACCTCTCCTAGTGGCCTACGTCTCACCTCTTGGGGCTATAAAAAGCTCCATCCTGTCACTTCTTCTCCATATTGTTTCATACTATGGAACAATGCTCTTCTCCAGACTGAGGGACTGACCACCTCAAAACTTTAAGGGTGATGGACTGATTACATCGTCTTCAAGTATCTTCTGCTTCTATCAACTTTTCTGTACTTAAACTGAAAAACCCTACTGGTAGGCGAAACTTTTCATAAAAAAGATACCTAACTGTTCATATTGTCTTCCCCAAAAACCTTTTCGGTTTTTTAAATACCATTTTAAGTTCAATCTGTCAGACACTGCAACAAAAGGGTATCTTGGAAACAGACCTCAATAAACTTCGACAATTTCCACTAGTGGGGGGGGCGGGATTTAGAGGGCCCTTTACCTCTCAACATCTAAGTTCTTCCCTCTCCTAGGGGGCCTACGCCCTCACCTCGGGCGCTATAAAAAGCCCCCCCCGGGTCATTTCTTCCCCAAAATTTGTTTCATACAAAGGAAAACAAGGCTCTTCTAAAGACTGGGGGACTGACCCCCTTTAAAAAAACTTTAAGGTGATGGACTAAATTACTTCGTCTTCAAGTATTTTTCTGTTTCCCTATTAAATTTTTTCCCTGTACTTGACTAAAGAAGCCTACTGTGAAAGGCCCGAAACGTTTCATAAAAAAGATACCTAACTGTTGCTTTTGGCCCTTACCTAAAAACCCTGTCGGGTTTTTTAAAAACCTTTTTAATGTTCAATCTGTCCAGACACTGAAAACACAAGGGAATCTTGGTACCGCCCTGCAACCCAACTTGGGGACAATTTCCCACTAGTGAGAGGGGTTTTGGTTTTTGAGAGGGCCCTTTGCCCTCTCAACATCTGATTTCTTCCCCTTTCTCCTAGGGGCCAACTCTCCCCCTTTTGGCGCAATAAAAAGCCCATCCCTGCCACTTCTTCTCCATATTTTTTTCATACTATGGAAAAATGCTCTTTTTCCAGACTGAGGGACTGACCCCCCAAAAAATTTTAAAAGGGGGGATGGACTGATTAAAACGCCCTTAAATTTAATCTTTTTTGCTTCAAATCAACTTTTCTGTACTTGACTGAAAACCCTTTCCTGTGTAGGCGAAACGTTTCATAATAAAGATCCAAACCCTTTTGCTAGTGCCCTTACCAACAACCTTCGGTTTTTTAATACCTTATAATTTTTAAAATCGGGCAGACACGGCAACACAAGGTTTTTGGGTACAGACCTGCAATAAAACTTCGCCAACTTCCACTAGTAAAGAGGGGGGGGAAATTTGAGGGGGACCTAAACCCTCAAAAACGATTCTTACCTCTCCTATGGCCAACTCTCCCCCTTTTGGGCGCTATAAAAACCTCCATCCTGTCACTTCTTCCCATATTTTTTTCATACAATGGAAAAAATGCTCTTCCCAGACTGAGGGACTGACCACCTAAAAACTTTAAGGGTTGATGGACTTTTTTACATCGTCTTCATATCTTCCCCTTCTAAAAATTTTTCTGTACTTGACTGAAAAAGGGCCTACGTGAAAGGCGAAACGTTTCATAATAAAGATAAAAAACTTTTGGGCTTTTTTTGCCCTTACCTAACAACCTTTCGGAAATTTTAAAACCTTTTTTAAAGTTCAATCGGGTCAAAACACTGCAACACAAGGGTACCCCTTTTGGTACAGACCTCCAATCAATTTCCCAAACTTCCACTATGAGAGGGGTTTGGTTTTGAGAGGGACCTAAAACCTCTCAACATCTGATTTTCTTACCTCTCCTAGTGGCCTACGCCCTCACCTCTTGGCGCTATAAAAACTCCATCCTGTCACTTCTTCCCCCATATTGTTTCATACAAATGGAACAATGCTCTTCCCCAGACTGGGGGTAAACCAAACCTCAAAATTTTAAAGGGGTAAAGGACTGATTCATCGCCCTTCAAGTACCCTTCGGCTTCTATCAACTTTTCTGTACTTGACTGAAAAGCCTACTGTGTAGGCGAAACTTTTTCATAAAAAGATACCCAAACGTTGCAAAAGTGTTTTAAACCTAAAAACCTGTCGGTATTTTATCCCAAATTTTAATGTTCAATCTGCCCAAACACGGGCAACACAAGGTACTTGGAACAAAACCTGCAATAAATTTCCCAAAACCCTTCCACTATTGAGAGGGGTTTGGATTGAGGGGGACCGACCTCTCCCATCGGGTTTCTTACCTCTCCTAGGGGCCCCAAAAACGCCCCCTTTCTTGGGCTATAAAAACTCCATCCTGTCACTTTTTTTCTCCAGACGAGAGGACAGACAGACAGCCTCTTCGACGGGCCTTTTTCTGCACTGGAAGACTACCTGCTCCTGCCCCCTGGTTGGGAGGTCAGACCCCGACACTCAGCAAAGGGGGCAGGGAAAGAAGAGGAAAATTTTTTACCCGCTCCCCGGACTTTTGGTGCGTTTTGCTGGCTGCCTGCCCCTGGGCAGCCCGTTGGCCTCTGCACTCTTTTAGCGGGTGAAGTCTTTTTTAAATCTCTCCCGCACCCCGTTGGGGAGGGGAAAACCGTAAACCCGCTTTGTCTTCACCTTTTATGCACGAGAGCTTAAAACCCAAAACGTGTCAAGAACAAAACCCAAAAAGTGGTAAACCCTTGATGAAACAACCCAAAATTGCTCTTGCAACTGTTGTTTTAAGGAACACCCGCAAAATTTAAATTTAACGCCATTTTTTTCTCTTTAAAGAAGCATTATTGTTGTGTCCACGAGATGCTGAACAGAGAACTACTCACTACAAAAAGCCAAACCCCTACCTTACTGCTCAAGGGTTTAAATTTATGTCATCTCCTCCCTCAAGGGCCCGGAAATCATTTTTCCTCAAAAAACTGGACAGATTTTGACGTCTCCAAACACCTCAGAACTCAAAGACATCCATCGAGACGCAAAATACTTGGGCTACTGTTGACAGCATCACAAAAATCCCCCCAATGCATCGGCCCCGCTCAAGGTCCCCCTTCACCGACGTTAAAATGGGTCCCCTGCTCTGAACGAAGGTCTTCGTTTAAAATACTAATTCAAAAACACCAACTTACATCGAAGCAGAGAGATAAACAGTAACCCCAAAAAAACCCCCCCTGCTGGAACTGTTATTTTTTTACCAAAACCACTAAAAATGTCCAGTAAAAAACCCAAAAAAGTTTTGCACTACAAAGTGGTTTGTTAGGGAAAAACACCTTCAGTTCCTGCACCATTGCTACTCCACCACAACCATCGGTTTAAAAAGTAAGAGCAACGACCACCATACACTGGCAGCAAAATGTCCTAAAAACGTAAGGATATTGTGAAAAAAACCCAAGAACGCAAAGAAAAAAACCCACTAGCAACACAACCAACGTATGCAGCAATTGCAAAGATCCAAGCTAATACTACAAATTACTTTAAGCTACTACCAGCCCGCCCCACCATCAACACTTTCCCCCAGATGTGGGCGTAAACCCCCAAAAATCCACTACTGTCTCATATACGCTCCATGCAAAAATGGCTGTAAACCCGGGTCTTTTTAAATCGACCTTTAACGAGTTTTTTTCACTAAATAATTTTGCCATCATTTATATTCCCAGCATCTCCACCTTCGGGAAAAAAAACTAAAAAATTTACCAAGGAAATTGATCAACACCTTTTACGGGCCCGCAAACTCCAACCCCCATCAACAAATAGTGAAATCACCCCCAACAACGGGCCCCAAAGAAAAAGTCTCCATCGCCTCCACTCCCCAACGAAACCCACCAAATCAAAGCCTTTCCACCAGAAACTCCTCTCATTCGTCCCTTGAAGATGAAGATGAAGAAGAAGAAGAAGAAAAAAGAAGTTGGGAAATTTTGGAAAAATTTTCCCTTTACCAGCACCCCCCTAAATATCCGAAGACCCAACATTTCTGAAACCCTTTTAATATGACGATTTTTTTTTTATTGGGGATGGAATAAATTTTTTTTTACCCCAGACAATTATCCTCAAAAACATGGAGCCCCGCTGAACTCAAATCTCACCTCATCCAAAAAACAGTCCCCCCCCAAATTTTTTGCAGGGTACCGAAACTGCTTTTGGAACTAAAGCTGTTGGTTTGAACTGAACTTGCCCGACCTTAAAAAAAAACATTTTTAAAAAAAATTAATCGAAAACCCTCACTAAAAGAAAACTTTTGTTAAAACCCTCTCTTAAAAAATTTCCCCCTTAAAAAGATTTAAACGTAATTTAAAAGGGAAAACCAATCCGTTACTTCGAAAAAAGAAGAAAAAAAAACCACAAGTCTAGGGTAACCACCAAACCCTTTTTTAAAAAAACCAATCAAACGTTAAGCTCCTCCCTTGCGCCTGCAGCCACCAAACACCAACAAGAAGCCAAAACTTTCCCTCCAGCAAGTTGCCCGTCAGCTCCTTCAGATTTTCCGGTTTTTCTCTAAAATCGTCCTTTTGTCATTGCCCCCAGGCTTAGCAGTTGGGTTTTTTGTCCTTACTCTTTCTCTTCGACCCAAACATTCCCCTCACCCTTTTTATTCTTCCACTGTCCCCCAAATTGCCCCTCGCCCCTCCCTGGGGACTTACCTGTGAGTTTCCCCCCCGATCCGATCTTTCTCCATAAAATTTTTCATACTATGGGAAAAATGCTCTTCTCCAGACCGAGGGACTTTAAAACCCCTCAAAAACTTTAAGGGCATGGACTTTACATCGTTTTTCAAGTATCTTTTTGCTTCTTCAACCTTTTTTGTACTTGCCCGAAGAAAAAATACTGTGAGGGGGAAACGTTTCATAATAAAAAACCTAACCCGTTGCCCTAGTGTCTTAAACCCAACAACCTGTCGGTATTTTATACCATTTTAATTTCAATCCGGAACAACACTGCAACCAAGGGGAAACTTGGTACGACCTGGAATCAACTTTGACAACTTTCCCCTAGTGAGAGGGGGTGGATTTTTAAAAGGGGCCTTAACCCATCAACCCTCTTAGTTCATACCTCTCCTGTGGGCCCTACGTCTCCCCCTCTTGGCGCATAAAAAGCTCCATCCCCGTCACTTCTTCTCCATATTGTTTCATACTATGGAACAATGCACTTTTCCAGACGAGGGACTGACCACCTCAAAACTTTAAGGTGATGGACTGATTACATCGTCTTCCCAAAAACTTCTCTTTCCCAACAACTTTTCCCTTTCT
>NC_069402.1:1141134-1171858 GCF_026875155.1 Cherax quadricarinatus | reverse complement strand
AAAAAAAAATTTTTTTTTAAAAATCATATTTTTTGAAAATGATTGAAAAATCAAAAAAATGAAATTAGTTATTTCAGCAATAAAATTCATCTAAAATTTTGGATAAAATTTAAACCATAATTTTAGCTAAAATACATGGATTTTCACACGTGAAATATGTATTGAACACATTACTATTTTCGAAAATGTCATATTTAAGTTACTTTCAGCATAAAATTCATTTCATCAGAAATTTCTGAATTAAAAGTTAGAAAATAATTAATTTAAAGCTAAAATCTCGGTTTGTCATGAAAGTGTTTCTAAATGCTCAAAAACGTCGAAAATATGCAGTAAAGCATCATTTTACCATATTTCGATTATTTCAATGCTTCAGTATTTTAAAAAAATATATTGAAATGTTTCAAATTGTTTTTGAATTTCTTCGAAGTTTAATAGTTGTTGAAAAAAATAGTAATATTACTTTAAAAAGTTTGAAAAATGCTCGAAAAATATTAATTTCATCAGTATACATTTTTTAAAAATACCTGAAGCATTGAAAAAATCGAAAAATATTGCAAAATGATTTTTATTACATATTTCGACGATTTGGCATTTAGAACACTTTTCAGACAAACATGAATTTCTAGCTAAGATTCAATGGATTTTCACAAGTTTTATTATTGAGAATTGCTGATGGAATTAAAAAATATTTCGAGAATTCAACAAGTTAAGTAAGTTACATATTTTTCAAAAAGCCCATAACATTTCTAAGAAATTCAAAAATAATTTTGAATATTTCATATATTTTTTAAAAACACCTGAAGCATTCAAAAAAATTCGAAAAATACGGTAAAATCATGTTTTACTGCTTATTTCGACGATTTGGAGCATTTAGAACACTTTTCAGAGAAACATGATTTTTTAGCTAAAATAAATGGATTTTTACACTTGAAATATGTATTGACACAATATTACACAAAAAAAATGTCATATTTAAGTTACTTTCAGCATAAAATTCAATTCCATCAGTATACTCTGATAAAAAATTTGAAAAATCCATGAATTTTAGCTAAAAAATTAGGTTTGTCTGAAAAGTGTTCTAAATGCTTTAAATCGTCGAAATATGCAGTAAAATACCATTTTAACATGTTTTTCGATTGTTTCAATGCTTCAAGTATTTTTAAAAAATATATGAAATATTCAAAATTATTTTTGAATTTCTTCGAAATTTTATGGGCTTTTTGAAAAATATGTAATATACTTTAATGTGTTGAAAATGCTCGAAAATATCAGTTCCATCAGTATTTTTGATAAAAAACTTTGAAAATCCATGAATTTTACATAAAAAATCAGGTTTGTCTGAAAAGTGTTCTAATTGCTCTAAATCGTTGAAATATGCAGTAAAACATCATTTTACCATATTTTTCGATATTTTCAATGCTTCATGTATTTTTAAAAAATACATGAAATATTCAAAACTATTTTTGAATTTTTTCGAAATTTTATGGGCTTTTTGAAAAATATGTAATACACTTTAATGTGTTGAAAAATGTTCGAAATTTAAATTCCATCTGTATTTTTGATAAAAACTTTGAAAATCATGAATTTTAGCTAAAAAATCGGGTTTGTCTGAAAGAAGGGGGCTAAAATATTTTTCGATTTTTTCAATGCTGCGGGCTTTTTTTAAAAAATATATATGAGGGAATTGATATTTTCTACCTTTTTTAAAAAACATTTGAAAGTTTTTACAAAATTTTTCAAAAACCAAATTTAAAATTTTTCCGAAGAAATTCAAAAATAATTTTGAATATTTAAAAATTTTTTTTTAAAAAACCTCGGGCCCATTGAAAAAATCAAAAAAATATGGTAAAAAAAATGTTTTCCCCGATCTTTAAATGATTTAGAGCTTTTTAGAAAATTTTTTCAGACAACCCTTTTTTTTTAAAGTTTAAAATTCATGCTTTTCAACTTTTTTTTTGTCGGAATTACTGTTTGAATTAAATTTTAAAACGCTTAAAGTAACTTAAAATGCCCATTTTGTGTAATATGTGTCAATACATAATTCGAGTGTGAAAATCCACATATTTTACCCAAAAAATCGGTTTGTCTGAATAGATTTCCCTAAATGCCCCAAAAACGCCCAAAAATATCAGTAAAAAAAAATTTTTACCAGTTTTTTTTTCCTTTTTTTAAAATTAAATTTCAGTTTTTTTTTAAAAAATTATATGAAATTTTGGGAAAATTATTTTTTAATTTTTTTCAAATTTTATGGGTTTTTTTCAAAAATATGTAATAAAATTTGAAATTTTTAAAAATGCTCGAAAATTTCAATCAATAGTATATTTTTTAAAAAAAATGAAGCATTGAAAATCAAAAAATTTTGGAAAAATAAATTTTTACTGATTTTTTCTAAGTTTTTGGAGCATTTAGAACATTTTTCGAAAAACCCCCAGATTTTTTTGCTAAAATTCATGGATTTTCAACGTTTTTTATCAAAAATTATGAGGGAAATTTAAAAATTTTTAAGCATTTTTCAACATCTTAAATTTATATTACACTTTTTTTCAAAAACCCCTTTAAAATTTTCGAAGGAATTCACAAAAAATTTTTGAATTTTTTCATATTTTTTTTAAAAAACCCCCGAAATCGAAAAATAGGGTAAAATTATTTTTTAAACCTGATATTTCGACGATTTGTGGGCATTTGGGAACATTTTTTCGCAAAAAACATGATTTTTTAGCAAAAATCCCATGGTTTTTTCACATTTTAAATATGTATTAAAAACAATAGTAACAAAAAAATGTCATTTTTAAAAGTTATTTTCCCGCAAAAAATTTAAATTTTCCATCAGTAATTCTTAAAAAATTTTGAAAATCCATTAATTTTAGCAAAAATCTCGGGTTTGTCTGAAAAGGTTCTAAACGCTTAAATCGTCAAAATATGGTTCGGGGTTTTTTTAAAAAAAAAATTTTATAAAAATGTTCAAAATTTTTTTTTTTAATTTTTCTTCAAAATTTTTATGGGTTTTTTGAAAAAAAATGAATAAAACTTTAAAATGTTGAAAATGCTCGAAAATTTCAACTCCATCAGAAATTTTTTATCAAAATTTAACTTATGCCTCACAAACATATCCCTCCCCCATTCTTCACTCATTTAAACATAATAAAATATTAAAAAAAAAGAATAAATAACGGTGGGCCCAGGGGTTTATTACTATTCAACTCAAACAAGTTTTTTTTATTAATTTCCTTTGTAAAACAAAATTTTTGGGGAAAAGGAGAAATTATTGTGGTTTAGAAAAAATGGGATGGTATGTATAAGCAGTGAGACGGGGAAAACAAATAAACCTTGCCCAAAATGAAGTAACTTACAATATATTTCAGAGGGCAGTTCTTAAAGGGGTATAAGCCCGGGGTCCCAAGAATTACACAGCACGAGTACTGCCCCAAACCCATTTCTCTGCCCAAATTCCCCCCCAACATCCCCTCCAGAAAATTTCGCACCCTCCCCCCAAAGCCTTGAAACCCCAGCAGCCGGGCCTCCCCCTCGAAGTGTCTGCTCAGGGGGTCTGCCCCCCCCAGCAGCTCCTCCGCTCAAATTCTCTGCTCGGGAAAGCTCTGTCCCCAGCAGCAGTCCGCTCAAATCCCCTGTTTCAGCTTTCCCTTTTTTTTTGGGCTTTTTTTGGGGGGGCCCAAAGGACCCTCCAAACCACTGTACGCCTGACGCCTGGGTTTCTAAAAAAGGCCGTAAAGGGGAAAAAAAGACCTCAGGTGGGCGTGGCTACAGAGGTTTGCCAAGGAAAGGGTTTGGCCAAAATTTAATTGGTTAAATTGGTCTCCCCAAGAGACCACAAAAGCCCATTTGAATTTACAACACATCCCCCTTTTCCCCGGGCCAATTTAAAAAAAAAAAATCTAAACTAGGAAAATTTGCCCCTAGTTATTAGATTATTTTAATCCAAAATCCCTTAAATTTTATTACAATAAAAGGGGCCCCAAAATTTAAAAAAATTTATAATAAAAAAATTTAAATTAAAACTACAATATTTTCCCTCAACCTTCTAGCTACCAAAAAGGCGGCATAATCGGTACACCGGGCATTTGGGCCCAGCAAAAACATTTCTCTCGGGTGAAAAACCCCTCCTTCCCCGGGTCATTTTTTCCCTTAAAAACTAATTTTCGGGCCCCCAGGCCTTCTCTACTTTTACTAGAAAGCACAACCCAAATGCTAGTCCCCCTCCCCAGTTATCCATTGGGCCAACCCTCTCTAGGCTTTTTTGGGCCCGGGGAAAAACGGCCCCAAAAGGGTTGCTTCCCTTTTCAAGAAAAGCAACTGGCCCACTTTCCGACCCCCTGGGTTTCGCTTTTTCCCGGGCAACTTCACATGCACACTACAACTTCTAAAAACGAGACGGGGCAGGAAATTCCCCAGCAAAGACCCTCCTTATCCTATGCAACTATTTAGGTTTTCACTAGCCTCAGAAAAAAAGGGCGGCCATAATCCCCGGGGCCCCTTTTTAAAGGTCACCTTATTTCACCTTCCGGTAACACTAAAAAAATTCTGGCAAGTTTAAAGGGGGCTGGGGGGCAATTTTCCCCCTCCTTTAAATTTTCTCTCATGGCTGGGAGGGCATCCCCGCATCCCCGTCCCCAAAGGTCGACCAGCAAGGAGGACAACCCCCCATACCCCCCTTGGGAAAGGGAGGCTTTGGGCCCAGCAGCTGGAAATCCTCTCCGCCTCATGTCCTTCCACATCTCCGGGGATGGGGAACTCCTTCATAGTAAATTTCCTGTCCTTTGGCCCCACCAAACCGGGAAACCCTCACACCCACTGCCGCATCACCGCCACTCCCTTGAGCTAGGCAGCATCGCCCGCATCACAGCAAAGGGCCCCCAGCATACCATCATACACCACGGCCCTATCACCCGCGCACATTCACGGCCACAAACTTTTTAGCATGGCTACAGCTTTTGAGCACGGGACGCATAGCAGCACGGTACAGCATCTCAGCAGCATCAAGCGCCGACAAACAGCGTTTGGGGGCTTTGGTCAGTTTTTCTCGAAGGGGGGAGGTGAGGTCACTTCAGGTCATCAACAGCAGGTGCCCGGGCACCCCCCTCCCCCGGCAACTGCGGGAATTTGGGTGTCCCTGGCAATGGTCACAGGGGCTGGGTGACCCCAGACGACACCCAAATACAAATGGATTACAGACCAGGGGAGCAATACATCACTAGGGGACATCAAAATGGGTTTACTGGGCATATCAGCTGGGTGAAGGGCACGTCAGGTGGACGCAATCATAGGCAAAATCTCAATGGGGGACAGTTGTGGGTGAGTCTTCCCAAAGGGGGGCTGGGGACTTTTTCATTCCCTGAAAAAAATTCAATTTGGCCAGTAATTTCTTTCCCCCCCAAAAATCTCACCCAAATACTAATATTCTCCCCATTTATCTTAAACCAAAAACCAGTTGGGGGCCCCGGTGGGGTTTGCGCTCCTTTGCTTACACGGTGAAAGGGGCCCGGGTTTTGATTCCACCCGCCAAGTAGAAACATTGGACGTGGTTTTTTTTCCCCCCTGTTGTCTATGTTCCCCTCAGTGAAAAAGGGGAACCCCGGGGGTTTGTCGACGGTGTGGGTCGCCCTCCTGGGGGACACTGAAACCCAAGGAGGGGCCCGGTCACAGACCGGGCCGCGGGGGCGTTGACCCCCCGGGAAATCCCCTCCCGATAAAACCCGATAAACTCCCCCAAAAATAATTAAAAAAACCATAAAAATTATAGACCCACCTTCAAAAAAAAGGGCAGTTTTGGGTTTCTTGGGTTTTTAATATCATACAATATTCAAATTTTTTTACACACCAAGAAAAAAAAAAATTTGGGAGCAAATGGGAGAAAAACAAGTATAAACCCAGCAGTCAAAAATAAGGCAAAATGGAAAATGGGTTTCCCCTATTAAAAAAATTTAAAAACCACCCCCGCGCCCCCATGTCATTGAGGGGGTAATTGATTTTGGGGAAAATGGGGGTAAGCGGGGGGATTTTGTAGGTAGGTGACAGGGTTTGGCAGTAGGAGGGGTGATTTCGGGGGTAGGTAGGTTTAAAGACAGGTTTAGTGGTGCCCCCCCCGGGCACTCTCATTTTAAATCCCCCCCCCCCCCCACACTACTTTAAATAACATAGGGCCCCGCCCATTCTTCCCTCATTAAACATAGTTAAAAAAAAAAAAAAAAGAATAAATAAGGTGGCAGTTTAAAATTTTATTCTACCCCAAAAAACAGTTTAATTTTTTATGTCCTTGTTTCAATAAATAATTTTGGGAAAAGGGAAATTTTTTTGGTTTTGATAATGGGTGGTATGTATAAAACATTGAGACAGGGAACCCCAATCAAATTGACCAAAAAGATCAGCTAGATTTAGTCAGACCCCACAGGGAAAATACCCACAGGGGCGAGGGGCAAGTGGGGACCGTGCGAAAAAATAGACGGGGAGAGGAATGCTTGAAATCAAGAGAAAAAAGTCAGGACCAAACCCAATGCTAAAAGGGGCCCGGATAACAAAGATAAAAGACGACGTAGAGGGCAACAGGGAACTCTGAAAAGGGGTTGACTGCAACTTGCTTTGGAAAGGAAAATTGCTGCTTCTTGATTGGGGATTGGTGACGCAGGCGAAAAAGGGGGGAGCTCAACGTTGATTGGTCATTTTCATAATGGCTTGGTTTGGGTTTTCTGGGGAAATTTTGGGGGTTTTTTTCTTGGGGGGAAATTTTCCTTTAGAATGCGATCCATTTTTAAGGGCGTTTAAAAAAACGTTGGGTTTGAAAATTTTTCATAAGAACGAGTTAAAAAAGTGCGATATCCGGGGGGGTCTTTGATAAATTTTTTTCAAGATGCTTTATAAGTTCTGAAAGGGTTTATTTTTTTCCCAAACAACTTCAGGGGTGTTCAAAAAAACTTTACTGTTTTTTTTTTGGGTGAAAGGGGAGATTTTATTTAGCTGGCCTTTCCTTTTTTCGAGGATTAAATTTTTTGTGGTTTCAGAAAGATTTTTTCACCCCAATCAAGATACTTGTTGGATCTTGGGTCTTTGGGGTGGTTGTGTTGGTGCTGGGGGAATGACATTTTCTACTTCATCTTTAAAAGGACGAAAAGAGGGGGTTTTCCCCGGGGGAAAGGCTTTGATTGGTCGGTTTTTGAAGGGGTGGAGGGAAAGGGGGCTTTCATTGGACGGTTTTCTGGAGTGACGCACTAGTTGTTGATTTTGGTTTTTTTGGGGGTGCAGGCGTAGAAAAGTGTGATTAGGTCCTTGGTGAATTTTAGTATTTCTTCCGAAGGTGGAGATGCTGGGAATATGAATGATGGCATATTATTTAGTGCAAATAACTCGTTGATGGTAGAGTTAAAAGATTCAGGTACAGCCATATTTTGCATGTGAGCGTATAGTAGACAGTAGTGGATCTTGGTTACGTCACATGCTGGAGGAGTGATGATGGTGGAGGCTGGCTGAGTAGTAGCTTGAAGTAATTTTGTAGTGGTAGCTTGTATCTTTGCAATTGCTGCATACGTTGGTGTGTTGCTAGTAGGTTTTTCTTTGCTGCTTCTTGTGTTTTCTTCACAAATATTCTTTCGTGTAGGACATTTTGTTGCCAGTGTATGGTGGTCGTTACTTTTACAGTTTAAGCACGATGGTTGTGGTGGAGTAGCAGCGGTGCAGGAACTGAAGGTGTGTCCCTCACTACCACATGTAGTGCAGAACTTCTTGTCTTTTACTGGACATGCTTTGGTGGTGTGATGGTAAGAATAACAGTTCCAGCAGTGTTGGATGTACTGATATCTCTCTGCTTCGATGTAGGCAGGACTGATGAAGTAGTAGTAAACAGCAAGACCTTCAGTCAGAGCAGTGGCAGCCATGTTAACGTCGGTGAAGGTGACCTTGAGCATGGACGATGCATTCGGGATTTTTGTGATGCAGTCAACAGTAGCCCAAGTATTTTGCGTCTCGATGGATGTCTTGAGTTCTGCAGGTGATTGAGACGTCAGAATCTTATCCAGTTTTTTAAGGAATACTGATTTCCTGGCCCTGAGGGCAGGAGATGACATAAGTAAGTAAGTGTAGTGGTGGCATCTGTAGTGAGTAGCTTCTCTGCTTCAGCATCATCGTGGCACACAACAATGAATGCTTCTTTCAGGGACAAAATGGTGTTGAATTTAACTTGCAGTGCTCCTTGAACAACAGTTGCAAGAGCAATCTTCGTTGAATCATCAACGGTACCATTTGTTGACACGATTTGCGTAGCTCATCGTGCAATGAAGGTGAAGACGATGCTGGTAAAATTTCCCCTCCCCAACGGGGATCGTAGGGAGACAGAGTAGGGAAGACTTCACCCAGCTACAAGAGTGCAGAGGCCAACTGTCTGCCCAGGGGCAGGCAGCCAGCTACGCACCAAGTCCTGGAGCAGGATGAAGAGTTCCTCTTCTCTTGCCTGTTCTAGTTGCTGAGTATCGAGGTCTGATCCTCCCAACCGGGAGCAGGTACGTCTTTCCAGTGCAGAAGCCAGTCGATGAGTGAAGTCTAAAAAAGTGTGACCAAAATGAATGTAACTTACAATATAGTTCAGAGAGCAGTTCATCACAGGAACTAAGCCACAGGTCCCAAGACCTACACAGCACGAGTACTGCGCCAAGCCAGTACTCTGCCCAATGCCTCCAACAATCTCCTCCAGAGACTTCAGCAGCCTCCTCCCTAGCCCTGCACCCCAGCAGCAGCTCCGCTCGAAGTCTCTGCTCAGGAGCTCTGCACCCCAGCAGCAGCTCCGCTCGAAGTCTCTGCTCAGGAGCTCTGCACCCCAGCTGCAGCTCCCCTCGAATCTCCTGATCATGCTCTTCCTTGGGCTTTTATGGTGGTCCAAGCCCCCTCCACAACCACGTGTACGACCTGTCGCCTAGGTCTGAAGCCGTCAAGAACAAAAGACCTCAGACGTGGGCGTGGCTACAGACGTTTGACAAGGCAAGGTGTGACCATATAATTGGTTAAATTAGGTCTCCCAAGAAACCTCACAAGCCCAGCTGAACTATATCACATTCTAAATGCTCCAAATCGTCGGAATCTGCAGTAAAACACAATTTTACCATATTTATCGTTTTTTCAATGCTTCAGGTGTTTTTAAAAAAGATATGAAATATTCAAAATTATTTTTTAATTTATTCGAAATTTTGTTTGCTTTTTGAAAAGTATGTAATGTACTTTCAAATGTTGAAAAATGCTCAAAAATATGGACTTTTTCAAAAATATGTAATATACTTTGAAATGTTGAAAAATGCTCGAAAATATCAATTCAATCAGTATATATTTTTCAAAATAACTGAAGCATTGAAAATCTAAAAATATGGTAAAATGATTTTTACTGCATATTTCTACGATTTGGAGCATTTAGAACACTTTTCAGACAAACCAGATTTTTTAGTTAAAATTCATGGATTTTCAAACTTTTTTATCAGAATTACTGATGGAATTGAATTTTATGCTGAAAGTAACTTAGCTAAAATATGTATTGACACAATATTACACAACAATGTCATATTTAAGTTCCTTTCTGCATAAAATTATATTCCATCAGTAATTCAGATAAAAAGTTTGAAAATCCATGAATTTTAGCTAACAAAACATGTTTGTCTGAACAGTGTTCTAAATGCTCTAAATCGTCGAAATATGCAGTAAAACATCATTTTACCATATTTTTCGTTTTTTTCAAGGCTTCAGGTATTTTTAAAAAAAAATATGCTGATGAAATTGAAATTTTCGAGAAATTTTCAACATTTTAAAAGTATATTAAAATTTTTTCAAGAAACCCATAAAATTTCGATGAAATTCACAACTAATTTTGAATATATCATATATTTTTTAAAAATGCCTGAAGCATTGAAAAAAAATCGAAAAATATGGTAAAATGATGTTTTACTGCATATTTCGAGGCTTTGAGCATTTAGAACACTTTTCGGAAAATCGATTTTTTAGCTGAAATTCGTGGATTTTTCAATCTTTTTTTTATCAGAATTACTGCTGGAATTGAATTTTAAGCTGAAAGTAACTTAAATATGACATTAAAAATACCTGAAGCATTGAAAAAAATAGAAAAATTTGGTAAAATGATGTTTTACTGCATATTTCGACGATTTAGAGAATTTAGAACACTTTTCAGACAATACTGATATTTTTCCTAAAATTCATGGATTTTCACAGTTGAATTATGTATTGACTCAATACTACACGAAAATGTCATATTTTAGTTACTTTCAGCATAAAATTCAATTCCATCAGTAATTCTAATAAAAAAGTTTGAAAATCCATTAATTTTAGCTAAAATCTCAGGTTTGTCTGAAAAGTGTTCTAAATGCTCTAAATCGTCGAAATATGCAGCAAAACATCATTTTTCCATATTTTTCGTTTTTTTTCAATGCTTCAGGTATTTTTAAAAAAATATATGAAATATTAAATTTTTTTTGTTAATTTCTTCGAAATTTTATAGGCTTTTTGAAAAAAATGTAATATACTTGAAAATGTTGAAAATGCTCGAAAATTTCAATTCCCTCAGTAATTCTGATCAAAAAACATTGAAAATCCATGAATTTTAGCTAAAAAATCAGGTTTGTCTGAATAATGTTCAAAATCCTCCAAATCGTCGAAATATGGAGTAAAAAGTATTTTACCATATTTCTCGATTTTTTCAATGCTTCGGGTATTTTTGAAAAATATACATTGATGGCATTGATATTCTTGAGCATTTTTCAACATTTGAAAGTATATTGCATACTTTTCAAAAAGCAAACAAAATTTTGAAGAAATTCAAAAATAATTTTAAATATTTCATATATTTTTTAAAAATACCTGAAGCATTGAAAGAAAATAGAAAAATTATGGAAAAATTATGTTTTACTGCATATTTCCACGATTTAGAGCATTTAGAACACTTTTCAGACAAACCTGATTTTTTTTTGCTAAATTCATGGATTTTCAACGTTTTTTATCAGAATTAGTGATGGAATTAAAATTTTCGAGCATTTTCAACATCTTAAAGTATATTACATATTTTTCAAAAAGCCCATAAAATTTCGAAGGAATTCACAAATAATTTTGAATATTTCATATATTTTTTAAAAACACCGAAATCGAAAAATATGGTAAAATTATGTTTTACTGCATATTTCGACGATTTGTAGCATTTAGAACACTTCGCACAAACATGATTTTTTAGCTAAAATTTTTTCAATGATTCAGGTATTTTTAAAAAACAATATATGAAATGTTCAAAATTATTTTTTAATTTCTTCAAAATTTTATGGGCTTTTTGAAAAAAAATGTAATATACTTTAAAATGTTGAAAATGCTCGAAAATTTCAACTCCATCAGTAATTCTTTATCAGAATTAACATATGCCTCACTAACATATGCCTCGCCCATTCTTCGCTCATATAAACATAATAAAATATTAAAAAAAAAAAGAATAAATAACGGTGGCAGTGAATATTACTATTCTACTCAAACACAGTTTATTATTAAGTCCTTGTACAACAATATATTTGGGAACAGGAGAACATTATTGTGGTTTAGATAAATGGGATGGTATGTAGAAGCAGTGAGACAGGGAACACAATCAACTTGACCAAAATGAATGTATCTTACAATATAGTTCAGAGGGCAGTTCATCACAGGATCTAAGCCACAGGTCCCAAGAATTACACAGCACGAGTACTGCGCCAAGCCAGTACTCTGACCAATGCCTCCAACAGTCTCCTCCAGAGACTTCAGCAGCCTCCTCCCAAGCCCTGCACCCCAGCAGCAGCTCCGCTCGAAGTCTCTGCTCAGGAGCTCTGCACCCCAGCAGCAGCTCTGCTCGAAGTCTCTGCTCAGGAGCTCTGCACCCCAGCAGCAGCTCCGCTCGAATCTCCTGATCATGCTCTTCCTTGGGCTTTTATGGTGGTCGAAGCACCCTCAACAACCACGTGTACGACCTGACGCCTAGGTCTGAAGCCGTCAAGAACAAAAGACCTCAGACGTGGGCGTGGCTACAGACGTTTGCCAAGGCAAGGTGTGACCATATAATTGGTTAAATTAGGTCTCCCAAGAGACCACACAATCCCAGCTTAACTACATCACATCCCCCTTTCTCGCCCAATTTAAAATATCTGAGAACTAGGACAATTTGTCCTAGTTATTAGATTATTTTAATCCTAATCCCTTAAATCTATTACAATACAAAGACAAAATTTCTCTCAACCTTCTCATCTACCACAAGGCAGCATAATCAGTACACCTGGCAGTTGGCCAGCATAACAGTTGCTCTCTGGTGCAAAGCCTCCTTACCCATCATTTCTCCTTAAAACTAAATATCGGGCTCCAGTGCCTTCTCTACTTTTACTAGAAATGCACTAGCCAATGCTAGTCACCCTCGCACGTTATCCATTGGGCCAAACCTCTCTAGGCTTCTTTGGCGTGGAAAACTGCTGCAACGGGTTGCATTCTTTCAAGTAACTGCAACTGGACCACTTCATGACCACCAAGGTGCATTTTTCGGCACACTTCACATGCACACTACAACATCTGAAAATCGCGACAGGGCAGGCACGCAGCTAAGACCCTCCATTATCCTATGCACTACTAGGATTCACTGGCCTCAGAAAACAAGGCGGCCATAATCACTGGACCGTTTTCAAGGTCACCTTATTTCACACAGGTAACACTAACACTTCTGGCAAGTCAAAGTAGGCTGGGGACATGTCTCACATCCTAATTGTCTCTCATGGCTGGCAGGGCATCCCCGCAACCTGTCGCACAGGTCGACCAGCAAGCAGGACACACCTCCATACCGCCCTTGAAAGCAGGCTGGTCCGACAGCTGGAGTCCATCTCCGCGGCTCACGTCCTTCCACATCTCCGAGGATGGCAACTCCTTCATAGTAGATTCTCCTGTCCTGGCACACCAGCCAGATTCCCTTACACACCACTGCAGCATCACCACCATCTCCTCTTGAGCTAGGCAGCATCGCAGCATCACAGCACGGCCACAGCATATCCATTATTCACAGCACGGCCGTATCACAGCAGCACATAGCACGGCCACAGCATTGCAGCACGGCTACAGCATCTCAGCACGGCCACAGCATAGCAGCAAGGCTACAGCAACTCAGCAGCATCACAGCAGCCGACATCAGCAGTAGCAGGCTATGGTCAGTTGCTCGAGGTGAGGTGAGGTCACTTCAGGTCATCAACAGCAGGTGCAGTCACCCATCCCTGGCAACTGCGGGTAACTGGCGGTCCGCAGGCAATGGTCACAGAGGCTAGGTGACGCAGACAGACACCCACTACACTGGATGACAGACCAGGGCAGCAATACATCTACTGTGGCACATCAGCTGGGTGACTGGGCATATCAGCTGGGTGACTGGGCACATCAGGTGGACAGCAATCATAGGCAACTCTTCAATGGTTACAGTTGTGGGTGAGTCTTCCAAGGTGGGCTGGGTGACTTCTCATTCCTCTGTAAATATTCAATTTCGGCCAGTAATTGCTTCCCCCAAAAGTCTCACCCAATACGATATTCTCCACCATTTATCTCAAACCAACAACCAACTCCACCAAATAAATAATACAACCACACAATTACTCAGACCCACCTTCAAAAAAGTACAGTTAAGTTTACTAGGATTGTAATATCATACAGATATTCCACTTTAGATTAACAAACACAAGAAAAAAAAATTTTTTGGGTAGCAAATGGTAGTCATGACAGTATAACCGAGCAGTCAAAATAAGGCACATGGAACTTGTTCCTACATAAAAATAATAAGAACGCACCCACCGCCTGCCACCATGTCATGTAAGGGGGGTAATGATTAGGGGGAATATGGGTAAGCGGTGGGATTAGTAGGTAGGTGAACAGGCGTAGGCAGTAGGAGGGTGAGTGCGGAGGTAGTAAGGGAATGACAGGTGAGTGGTGACCACCACGACACACTCATTAACTCTAAACCTACTCACTAAACAAATCCTTCCCCATTCTTCACTCATATAAACATAATAAAATATCAAAAAAAGAAAAATAACGGTGGCAAGTGAAATATTACTATTCTACTCAAACACAGTTATTATTAAGTCCTTGTACAATAATATATTTAGGAACAGAACCATTAATGTGTTTAGATAAATTGGATGGTATGTATCCCATGAGACAGGGAACACATCAACTTGACGAAAATATATGTAACTTACAATACAGTTCAGAGGGCAGTCATTCACAGAACTAAGTCTAAAGACTTAACACAGCACGAGTACTGCGCCAAGCCAGTACTCTGCCCAATGGCCTCCAAACAGTCTCCCTCCAGAGACTTCAGAAGTCCCTCCCGACCCTGCACCCAGCAGCAGCTCCGCTCGAAGTCTCTGCTCAGGAGCTCTGCACCCCAGCAGCAGCTCCGCTCAAAGTCTCTGCTCAGGAGCTCTGCACCCCAGCAGCAGCTCCACTCGAATCTTCTGATCATGGTCTTCCTTGGGCTTTTATGGTGGCCCAAGCACCCTCCACAACCACGTGTACGACCTGACGCCTAGGTCTGAAGCCGTCAAGAACAAAAGACCTCAGACGTGGGCGTGGCTACAGACGTTTGCCAAGGCAAGGTGTGACCATATAATTGGTTAAATTAGGTCTCCCAAGAGACCTCACAAGCCCAGCTGAACTACATCACATCCCCCTTTCTCGCCCAATTTAAAATATCTGAGAACTAGGAAAATTTGTCCTAGTTATTAGACTATTTTAATCCTTATCCCTTAAATCTATTACAATACAAAGACAAAATTATACATAATACAAAATTATTCAACTACATATATTTCCCTCAACCTTCTCATCTACCACAAGGCAGCATAATCAGTAACAACTGGCAGTTGGCCAGCATAACAGTTGCTCTCTGGTGCAAAGCCTCCTTACGGTCATTTCTCCTTAAAACTAAATATCGGGCTCCAGTGCCTTCCCTACTTTTACTAGAAATGCACTTGCCAATGCTAGTCACCCTCGCACGTTATCCATTGGGCCAAACCTCTCTAGGCTTCTTTGGGTGGAAAACTGCTCCAACGGGTTGCATTCTTTCAAGTAACTGCAACTGGACCACTTTCACGACCACCAAGGTCGCATTTTCGGCACACTTCACATGCACACTACAACATCTGAAAATCGAGACAGGGCAGGCATCGCAGCTAAGACCCTCCATTATCCTATGCCACTACTAGGATTCACTGGCCTCATAAAAGAAGGCGGCCATAATCACTGGACCGTTTTCAAGGTCACCTTATTTCACACAGGTAACACTAACACTTCTGGCAAGTCAAAGTAGGCTAGGGACATCTCACACTCTTAATTGTCTCTCCATGGCTGGCAGGGCATCCCCGCATACCTGTCGCACAGGTCGACCAGCAAGGCAGGACACACCTCCATACTGCCCTTGAAAGCAGGCTGGTCCCAGCAGCTGGAGTCCATCTCTGCGGCTCACGTCCTTCCACATCTCCGAGGATGGCAACTCCTTCATAGTAGATTCTCCTGTCCTGGCACACCAGCCAGAATCCCTCACACACCACTGCAGCATCACCGCCATCTCCTCTTGAGCTAGGCAGCATCGCAGCATCACAGCACGGCCACAGCATATCCATCATCACAGCACGGCCGTATCACAGCAGCACATAGCACGGCCACAGCATTGCAGCATGGCTACAGCATCTCAGCACGGCCACAGCATAGCAGCACGGCTACAGCATCTCAGCAGCATCACAGCAGCCGACATCAGCAGTAGCAGGCTATGGTCAGTTGCTCTAGGTGAGGTGAGGTCACTTCAGGTCATCAACAGCAGGTGCGGTCACCCATCCCTGGCAACTGCGGGTAACTGGCGGTCCGCAGGCAATGGTCACAGAGGCTGGGTGACGCAGACAGACACCCACTACACTGGATGACAGACCAGGGCAGCAATACATCTACTGGGGCACATCAGCTGGGTGACTGGGCATATCAGCTGGGTGACTGGGCACATCAGGTGGACAGCAATCATAGGCAACTCTTCAATGGGTGACAGTTGTGGGTGAGTCTTCCAAGGCGGGCTGGGTGACTTCTCATTTCTCTGTAAATATTCAATTTCGGCCAGTAATTGCTTCCCCCAAAAGTCTCACCCAAATACTGATATTCTCCACCATTTATCTCAAACCAACAACCAACTCCACCAAATATAATAATACAACCACACAATTACTCAGACCCACCTTCAAAAAAGGACAGTTAACATTACTAGGATTGTAATATCATATAGATATTCACTTTAGATTTAACAAACACAAGAAAAAAAAATTTGTAGCAAATGGTAGCATGACAAGTATAACTGAGCAGTCAAAAATAAGGCACATGGAACTGGTTCCTACTATAAAAATAATAAGAACCATCCCACCGCTGCCACCATGTCATGTAAGGGGGGTAATGATTAGGGGAATATGGGGGTAAGTGGTGGGAGTTAGTAGGTAGGTGACAGGCGTAGGCAGTAGGAGGGGTGAGTGCGGAGGTAGGTAGGTAATGACAGGTCAGTGGTGACCACCACGACACTCTCATTAACTCTACACTACTCACTAACATATGCCTCGCCCATTCTTCACTCATATAAACATAATAAAATATAAAAAAAAAGAATAAATAACGGTGGCAGTGAATATTACTATTCTACTCAAACACAGTTTATTATTAAGTCCTTGTACAATAATATATTTAGGAACAGGAGAACATTATTGTGGTTTAGATAAATGGGATGGTATGTATAAGCAGTGAGACAGGGAACACAATCAACTTGACCAAAATGAATGTAACTTACAATATAGTTCAGAGGGCAGTTCATCACAGGAACTAAGCCACAGGTCCCAAGAATTACACAGCACGAGTACTGCGCCAAGCCAGTACTCTGCCCAATGCCTCCAACAGTCTCCTCCAGAGACTTCAGCAGCCTCCTCCCGAGCCCTGCACCCCAGCAGCAGCTCCGCTCGAAGTCTCTGCTCCGGAGCTCTGCACCCCAGCAGCAGCTCCGCTCGAAGTCTCTGCTCAGGAGCTCTGCACCCCAGCAGCAGCTCCGCTCGAATCTCCTGATCATGCTCTTCCTTGGGCTTTTATGGTGGCCCAAGCACCCTCCACAACCACGTGTATGACCTGACGCCTAGGTCTGAAGCCGTCAAGAACAAAAGACCTCAGACGTGGGCGTGGCTACAGACGTTTGCCAAGGCAAGGTGTGACCATATAATTGGTTAAATTAGGTCTCCCAAGAGACCTCACAAGCCCAGCTGAACTACATCACATCCCCCTTTCTCGCCCAATTTAAAATATCTGAGAACTAGGAAAATTTGTCCTAGTTATTAGACTATTTTAATCCTTATCCCTTAAATCTATTACAATACAAAGACAAAATTATACATAATACAAAATTATTCAACTACATATATTTCCCTCAACCTTCTCATCTACCACAAGGCAGCATAATCAGTACAACTGGCAGTTGGCCAGCATAACAGTTGCTCTCTGGTGCAAAGCCTCCTTACCGGTCATTTCTCCTTAAAACTAAATATCGGGCTCCAGTGCCTTCCCTACTTTTACTAGAAATGCACTTGCCAATGCTAGTCACCCTCGCACGTTATCCATTGGGCCAAACCTCTCTAGGCTTCTTTGGGGTGGAAAACTGCTCCAACGGGTTGCATTCTTTCAAGTAACTGCAACTGGACCATTTCACGACGACCAAGGTCGCATTTTCGGCACACTTCACATGCACACTACAACATCTGAAAATCGAGACAGGGCAGGCATCGCAGCTAAGACCCTCCATTATCCTATGCCACTACTAGGATTCACTGGCCTCATAAAAGAAGGCGGCCATAATCACTGGACCGTTTTCAAGGTCACCTTATTTCACACAGGTAACACTAACACTTCTGGCAAGTCAAAGTAGGCTAGGGACATCTCACACTCTTAATTGTCTCTCATGGCTGGCAGGGCATCCCCGCATACCTGTCGCACAGGTCGACCAGCAAGGCAGGACACACCTCCATACCGCCCTTGAAAGCAGGCTGGTCCCAGCAGCTGGAGTCCATCTCTGCGGCTCATGTCCTTCCACATCTCCGAGGATGGCAACTCCTTCATAGTAGATTCTCCTGTCCTGGCACACCAGCCAGAATCCCTCACACACCACTGCAGCATCACCGCCATCTCCTCTTGAGCTAGGCAGCATCGCAGCATCACAGCACGGCCACAGCATATCCATCATCACAGCTCGGCCGTGTCACAGCAGCACATAGCACGGCCACAGCATTGCAGCATGGCTACAGCATCTCAGCACGGCCACAGCATAGCAGCACGGCTACAGCATCTCAGCAGCATCACAGCAGCCAACATCAGCAGTAGCAGGCTATGGTCAGTTGCTCTAGGTGAGGTGAGGTCACTTCAGGTCATCAACAGCAGGTGCGGTCACCCATCCCTGGCAACTGCGGGTAACTGGCGGTCTGCAGGCAATGGTCACAGAGGCTGGGTGACGCAGACAGACACCCACTACACTGGATGACAGACCAGGGCAGCAATACATCTACTGGGGCACATCAGCTGGGTGACTGGGCATATCAGCTGGGTGACTGGGCACATCAGGTGGACAGCAATCATAGGCAACTCTTCAATGGGTGACAGTTGTGGGTGAGTCTTCCAAGGTGGGCTGGGTGACTTCTCATTCCTCTGTAAATATTCAATTTCGGCCAGTAATTGCTTCCCCCAAAAGTCTCACCCAAATACTGATATTCTCCACCATTTATCTCAAACCAACAACCAACTCCACCAAATATAATAATACAACCACACAATTACTCAGACCCACCTTCAAAAAAGGACAGTTAAGGTTACTAGGATTGTAATATCATACAGATATTCACTTTAGATTTAACACACACAAGAAAAAAAAATTGGTAGCAAATGGTAGCATGACAAGTATAACCGAGCAGTCAAAAATAAGGCACATGGAACTGGTTCCTACTATAAAAATAATAAGAACCATCCCACCACTGCCACCATGTCATGTAAGGGGGGTAATGATTAGGGGAATATGGGGGTAAGCGGTGGGAGTTAGTAGGTAGGTGACAGGCGTAGGCAGTAGGAGGGGTGAGTGCGGAGGTAGGTAGGTAATGACAGGTGAGTGGTGACCACCACGACACTCTCATTAACTCTACACTACTCACTAACATATGCGTCGCCCATTCTTCACTCATATAAACATAATAAAATATAAAAAAAAAGAATAAATAACGGTGGCAGTGAATATTACTATTCTACTCAAACACAGTTTATTATTAAGTCCTTGTACAATAATATATTTAGGAACAGAACATTATTGTGGTTTAGATAAATGGGATGGTATGTATAAGCAGTGAGACAGGGAACACAATCAACTTGACCAAAATAAATGTAACTTACAATATAGTTCAGAGGGCAGTTCATCACAGGAACTAAGCCACAGGTCCCAAGACCTACACAGCACGAGTACTGCGCCAAGCCAGTACTCTGCCCAATGCCTCCAACAGTCTCCTCCAGAGACTTCAGCAGCCTCCTCCCGAGCCCTGCACCCCAGCAGCAGCTCCGCTCGAAGTCTCTGCTCAGGAGCTCTGCACCCCAGCAGCAGCTCCGCTCAAGTCTCTGCTCAGGAGCTCTGCACCCCAGCAGCAGCTCCGCTCGAATCTCTGATCATGTCTTCCTTGGGCTTTTATGGTGGCCCAAGCACCCTCCACAACCACGTGTACGACCTGACGCCTAGGTCTGAAGCCGTCAAGAACAAAAGACCTCAGACGTGGGCGTGGCTACAGACGTTTGCCAAGGCAAGGTGTGACCATATAATTGGTTAAATTAGGTCTCCCAAGAGACCTCACAAGCCCAGCTGAACTACATCACATCCCCTTTCTCGCCCAATTTAAAATATCTGAGAACTAGGAAAATTTGTCCTAGTTATTAGACTATTTAATCCTTATCCCTTAAATCTATTACAATACAAAGACAAAATTATACATAATACAAAATTATTCAACTACATATATTTCCCTCAACCTTCTCATCTACCACAAGGCAGCATAATCAGTACAACTGGCAGTTGGCCAGCATAACAGTTGCTCTCTGGTGCAAAGCCTCCTTACCGGTCATTTCTCCTTAAAACTAAATATCGGGCTCCAGTGCCTTCCCTACTTTTACTAGAAATGCACTTGCCAATGCTAGTCACCCTCGCACGTTATCCATTGGGCCAAATCTCTCTAGGCTTCTTTGGCGTGGAAAACTGCTCCAACGGGTTGCATTCTTTCAAGTAACTGCAACTGGACCACTTCACGACCACCAAGGTCGCATTTTCGGCACACTTCACATGCACACTACAACATCTGAAAATCGAGACAGGGCAGGCATCGCAGCTAAGACCCTCCATTATCCTATGCCACTACTAGGATTCACTGGCCTCATAAAAGAAGGCGGCCATAATCACTGGACCGTTTTCAAGGTCACCTTATTTCACACAGGTAACACTAACACTTCTGGCAAGTCAAAGTAGGCTGGGGACATCTCACACTCTTAATTGTCTCTCATGGCTGGCAGGGCATCCCCGCATACCTGTCGCACAGGTCGACCAGCAAGGCAGGACACACCTCCATACCGCCCTTGAAAGCAGGCTGGTCCCAGCAGCTGGAGTCCATCTCTGCGGCTCACGTCCTTCCACATCTCCGAGGATGGCAACTCCTTCATAGTAGATTCTCCTGTCCTGGCACACCAGCCAGAATCCCTCACACACCACTGCAGCATCACCGTCATCTCCTCTTGAGATAGGCAGCATCGCAGCATCACAGCACGGCCACAGCATATCCATCATCACAGCACGGCCGTATCACTGCAGCACATAGCACGGCCACAGCATTGCAGCACGGCTACAGCATCTCAGCACGGCCACAGCATAGCAGCACGGCTACAGCATCTCAGCACATCACAGCAGCCGACATCAGCAGTAGCAGGCTATGGTCAGTTGCTCTAGGTGAGGTGAGGTCACTTCAGGTCATCAACAGCAGGTGCGGTCACCCATCCCTGGCAACTGCGGGTAACTGGCGGTCCGCAGGCAATGGTCACAGAGGCTGGGTGACGCAGACAGACACCCACTACACTGGATGACAGACCAGGGCAGCAATACATCTACTGGGGCACATCAGCTGGGTGACTGGGCATATCAGCTGGGTGACTGGGCACATCAGGTGGACAGCAATCATAGGCAACTCTTCAATGGGTGACAGTTGTGGGTGAGTCTTCCAAGGCGGGCTGGGTGACTTCTCATTTCCTCTGTAAATATTCAATTTCGGCCAGTAATTGCTTCCCCCAAAAGTCTCACCCAAATACTGATATTCTCCACCATTTATCTCAAACCAACAACCAACTCCACCAAATATAATAATACAACCACACAATTACTCAGACCCACCTTCAAAAAGGACAGTTAACGTTACTAGGATTGTAATATCATAAGATATTCACTTTAGATTTACACACACAAGAAAAAAAAATTTGTAGCAAATGGTAGCATGACAAGTATAACGAGCAGTTCAAAAATAAGGCACATGGAACTGGTTCCTACTATAAAAATAATAAGAACCATCCCACCGCTGCCACCATGTCAGTAAGGGGGGTAATGATTAGGGGAATATGGGGGTAAGTGGTGGGAGTTAGTAGGTAGGTGACAGGCGTAGGCAGTAGGAGGGTGAGTGCGGAGGTAGGTAGGTAATGACAGGTCAGTGGTGACCACCACGACACTCTCATTAACTCTACACTACTCACTAACATATGCCTCGCCCATTCTTCACTCATATAAACATAATAAAATATAAAAAAAAAGATAAATAACGGTGGCAGTGAATATTACTATTCTACTCAAACACAGTTTATTATTAAGTCCTTGTACAATAATATATTTAGGAACAGGAGAACATTATTGTGGTTTAGATAAATGGGATGGTATGTATAAGCAGTGAGACAGGGAACACAATCAACTTGACCAAAATGAATGTAACTTACAATATAGTTCAGAGGGCAGTTCATCACAGGAACTAAGCCACAGGTCCAAGAATTACACAGCACGAGTACTGCGCCAAGCCAGTACTCTGCCCAATGCCTCCAACAGTCTCCTCCAGAGACTTCAGCAGCCTCCTCCCGAGCCCTGCACCCCAGCAGCAGCTCGCTCGAAGTCTTGCTCTGAGCTCTGCACCCCAGCAGCAGCTCCGCTCGAAGTCTCTGCTCAGGAGCTCTGCACCCAGCAGCAGCTCCCTCGAATCTCCTGATCATGCTCTTCCTTGGGCTTTTATGGTGGCCCAAGCACCCTCCACAACCACGTGTACGACCTGACGCCTAGGTCTGAAGCCGTCAAGAACAAAAGACCTCAGACGTGGGCGTGGCTACAGACGTTTGCCAAGGCAAGGTGTGACCATATAATTGGTTAAATTAGTCTCCCAAGAGACCTCACAAGCCCAGCTGAACTACATCACATCCCCCTTTCTCGCCCAATTTAAAATATCTGAGAACTAGGAAAATTTGTCCTAGTTATTAGACTATTTTAATCCTTATCCCTTAAATCTATTACAATACAAAGACAAAATTATACATAATACAAAATTATTCAACTACATATATTTCCTCAACCTTCTCATCTACCACAAGGCAGCATAATCAGTACAACTGGCAGTTGGCCAGCATAACAGTTGCTCTCTGGTGCAAAGCCTCCTTACCGGTCATTTCTCCTTAAAACTAAATATCGGGCTCCAGTGCCTTCCCTACTTTTACTAGAAATGCACTTGCCAATGCTAGTCACCCTCGCACGTTATCCATTGGGCCAAACCTCTCTAGGCTTCTTTGGGGTGGAAAACTGCTCCAACGGGTTGCATTCTTTCAAGTAACTGCAACTGGACCATTTCACGACCACCAAGGTCGCATTTTCGGCACACTTCACATGCACACTACAACATCTGAAAATCGAGACAGGGCAGGCATCGCAGCTAAGACCCTCCATTATCCTATGCCACTACTAGGATTCACTGGCCTCATAAAAGAAGGCGGCCATAATCACTGGACCGTTTTCAAGGTCACCTTATTTCACACAGGTAACACTAACACTTCTGGCAAGTCAAAGTAGGCTAGGGACATCTCACACTCTTAATTGTCTCTCATGGCTGGCAGGGCATCCCCGCATACCTGTCGCACAGGTCGACCAGCAAGGCAGGACACACCTCCATACCGCCCTTGAAAGCAGGCTGGTCCCAGCAGCTGGAGTCCATCTCCGCGGCTCACGTCCTTCCACATCTCCGAGGATGGCAACTCCTTCATAGTAGATTCTCCTGTCCTGGCACACCAGCCAGAATCCCTCACACACCACTGCAGCATCACCGCCATCTCCTCTTGAGCTAGGCAGCATCGCAGCATCACAGCACGGCCACAGCATATCCATCATCACAGCTCGGCCGTGTCACAGCAGCACATAGCACGGCCACAGCATTGCAGCATGGCTACAGCATCTCAGCACGGCCACAGCATAGCAGCACGGCTACAGCATCTCAGCAGCATCACAGCAGCCGACATCAGCAGTAGCAGGCTATGGTCAGTTGCTCTAGGTGAGGTGAGGTCACTTCAGGTCATCAACAGCAGGTGCGGTCACCCATCCCTGGCAACTGCGGGTAACTGGCGGTCCGCAGGCAATGGTCACAGAGGCTGGGTGATGCAGACAGACACCCACTACACTGGATGACAGACCAGGGCAGCAATACATCTACTGGGGCACATCAGCTGGGTGACTGGGCATATCAGCTGGGTGACTGGGCACATCAGGTGGACAGCAATCATAGGCAACTCTTCAATGGGTGACAGTTGTGGGTGAGTCTTCCAAGGTGGGCTGGGTGACTTCTCATTCCTCTTGTAAATATTCAATTTCGGCCAGTAATTGCTTCCCCCAAAAGTCTCACCCAAATACTGATATTCTCCACCATTTATCTCAAACCAACAACCAACTCCACCAAATATAATAATACAACCACACAATTACTCAGACCCACCTTCAAAAAAGGACAGTTAAGGTTACTAGGATTGTAATATCATACAGATATTCACTTTAGATTTAACACACACAAGAAAAAAAAATTGGTAGCAAATGGTAGCATGACAAGTATAACCGAGCAGTCAAAAATAAGGCACATGGAACTGGTTCCTACTATAAAAATAATAAGAACCATCCCACCACTGCCACCATGTCATGTAAGGGGGGTAATGATTAGGGGAATATGGGGGTAAGCGGTGGGAGTTAGTAGGTAGGTGACAGGCGTAGGCATAGGAGGGTGAGTGCGGAGGTAGGTAGGTAATGACAGGTGAGTGGTGACCACCACGACACTCTCATTAACTCTACACTACTCACTAACATATGCGTCGCCCATTCTTCACTCATATAAACATAATAAAATATAAAAAAAAGAATAAATAACGGTGGCAGTGAATATTACTATTCTACTCAAACACAGTTTATTATTAAGTCCTTGTACAATAATATATTTAGGAACAGAACATTATTGTGGTTTAGATAAATGGGATGGTATGTATAAGCAGTGAGACAGGGAACACAATCAACTTGACCAAAATGAATGTAACTTACAATATAGTTCAGAGGGCAGTTCATCACAGGAACTAAGCCACAGGTCCCAAGAATTACACAGCACGAGTACTGCGCCAAGCCAGTACTCTGCCCAATGCCTCCAACAGTCTCCTCCAGAGACTTCAGCAGCCTCCTCCCGAGCCCTGCACCCCAGCAGCAGCTCCGCTCGAAGTCTCTGCTCAGGAGCTCTGCACCCCAGCAGCAGCTCCGCTCAAAGTCTCTGCTCAGGAGCTCTGCACCCCAGCAGCAGCTCCGCTCGAATCTTCTGATCATGGTCTTCCTTGGGCTTTTATGGTGGCCCAAGCACCCTCCACAACCACGTGTACGACCTGACGCCTAGGTCTGAAGCCGTCAAGAACAAAAGACCTCAGACGTGGGCGTGGCTACAGACGTTTGCCAAGGCAAGGTGTGTGACCATATAATTGGTTAAATTAGGTCTCCCAAGAGACCTCACAAGCCCAGCTGAACTACATCACATCCCCTTTCTCGCCCAATTTAAAATATCTGAGAACTAGGAAATTTGTCCTAGTTATTAGACTATTTTAATCCTTATCCCTTAAATCTATTACAATACAAAGACAAAATTATACATAATACAAAATTATTCAACTACATATATTTCCCTCAACCTTCTCATCTACCACAAGGCAGCATAATCAGTACAACTGGCAGTTGGCCAGCATAACAGTTGCTCTCTGGTGCAAAGCCTCCTTACCGGTCATTTCTCCTTAAAACTAAATATCGGGCTCCAGTGCCTTCCCTACTTTTACTAGAAATGCACTTGCCAATGCTAGTCACCCTCGCACGTTATCCATTGGGCCAAATCTCTCTAGGCTTCTTTGGCGTGGAAAACTGCTCCAACGGGTTGCATTCTTTAACTGCAAGGACCATTCACGACCCCCAAAGGGGCGCATTTTCGCACACTTCAATGCACACTAAAACATCTGAAAATCGAAAACAGGGCACCCAGCTAAAACCCTCCATTATCCTATGCCATACTGGTTTCACTGGCCTCAAAAAGAAGGCGGCCATAATCACTGGACCTTTTTAAAGGTCCCCTTTATTTCACACTTAACACTAACACTTTGGCAAGTCAAATAGGCGGGAATCTCACACTCTTAATTGTCTCTCATGGCTGGCAGGGCATCCCCCCAATACCTGTCGACGGGTCGCCCAAAAGGCAGGACCACCTCCATACCGCCCTTGAAAGCAGGCGGTCCCAGCGCGGAGCCCCATCTCGCCTCACCCCTTCCACATCTCCGAGGATGGAACCCTTCATGAATTTCTCCTGTCCTGGCACCCCACCCAAATCCCCCCACACCACTGCAGCATCACCCCCATCCCTCTTGAGTAGGCAGCATCGCAGCATCCGCAGGGCCACAGCTATCCATCTCACAGCCGGCCTTTCACCAGACATAGCACCCCAAAGAAAATTGCAGCAGGCACAGCACCAGCAGGCCACAGATACCCCAATGGCTACAGCTCTCAGCAGCACACAGCACCCGACATCACATCAGGCTAGGGCAGTTGCTCTAGGGAGGTGGGGTCACTTCAGGTCATAACAGAGGGGGGGTCCCCCACCCCCGGCAACTGCGGGTAATGGCGGTCCCAGGCAAGGGTCACAAGGCTGGGTGAGCGCAGACACCCACACACTGGTGACAGACCAGGGCAGAATACTTACTGGGGCAATCAGGGGGTGATGGGCATATCAGCTGGGGACTGGCACATCAGGTGGACAGCATCATAGGCAACTCTTCAAGGGTGACATTTGTGGGTGGTCTTCCAAGGCGGGTGGGGATTTTCTATTCCTCTTAAATATTAAATTTTCGGAGTAATTGTTTCCCCCCCAAAAGTTCTCACCCAAATTGATATTTCCACCATTTATTCAAACCCAAACAACCAATCCACCAAATATAATAATAAAAACCACAAAATTTTACTCAACCCCCTTAAAAAAAGGGACATTTAAAATTTACGGGATTGTAATATCATAAGAATTCATTTTAGATTTAACACCAAAAAAAAAAAAAAAATTTTGTAGAAAAAGGGTACATGAAAAATTTAAACGAGCATCAAAAATAAGGCACATGGAATGGTTCCACATAAAAAAAAAATAAGAACCATCCCCCCGCTGCCACTGTCATGTAAGGGGGGAAAAGTTAGGGGAATATGGGGGTAAGGGGGGGGTTATGGTAGGTGCAGGGTAGGCAGTAGGGGGGTGATGCGGGGGTGGTGGGAAAAAGACAGGTCAGTGGTGACCACCACAAACTCCTTTAAACTCTACACACCACAAAATTGCCTCGCCCTTTCTTCATCATATAAACATAAAAAATATAAAAAAAAGAAAAAATAACGGTGGCAGTGAAATACTATTTAACTAAAACACATTTTTTTATTAAGCCCTTGTACAATAATATATTTGGGAAACAGGAGAACATTTTGTGGTTTAGATAAATGGGATGGTATGTATAAGCAGGGGAAAAGGGGAAACAAATCAACTTGACCAAAAAGAATGTACTTACAATAATTCAGAGGGCGTTCATCACAGGAACTAACCCACAGGCCCCAAAAGATACCAGCACAGTACTGCCCAAGCCAGTACTCTCCCAAGCCTCCAACATCTCCTCCAGAGACTCAGCAGCCCCTCCCGACCCTCACCCCAGCAGCAGCTCCGCTCAAGTCTCTGCTCGGAGCCTGGGCCCCCCAAACCCCAATTCCCCCCAAGCCAGCTCCGTCGAATTTTCCTGATCAGGGTCTTCCTTGGGTTTTATGTGGCCCCAAGCCCCCCACAACCAGTGTAAACCTGCGCCTAGGTCTGAACCGTCAAGAACAAAAGACCTCAATGGGCGGGGCACAGAGTTTGCCAAGGCAAGGGGGGACCATATAATTGGTTAAATTGGGTCCCCCAAGGACCTCAAAAGCCCAGCAAAATACATCAACCCCCCCCTTTCTCCCAAATTTAAAATATCGAAAAACTGGGAAAAATTTTGCCTATTTTTAGCTTTTTTTAATCCTTTAACCCTTAAATCTTTTACAATACAAAGAAAAAATTTATACATAAAACAAAATTATTAACTACATATTTTCCCCCCAAACCCTTCTCATCTCCAAAAGGGCACATAATCAGTACACTGGCATTGGGCCAGCATAACAGTGCCTCTGGTGCAAAGCCCCTTACCGTCATTTCTCCTTAAAAAACTAAATATGGGGCCCAGTCCCTTTCCCTACTTTACTAGAAATGCACTTCCCCAATGCTAGTCACCCCGCACTTTTTCCTTGGGCCAAACCCTCTAGGCTTCTTTGGGTGGAAAACTGCTCCAAGGGGTTGATTCTTTCAAGTAACTGAACTGGCCCATTTCACCCCACCAGGTCGTTTTTTGGCACACTTCACAGCACACTACAACTCTAAAAATCGAGACGGGCGGGCTCGCGCAAGACCCCCCAAATCCTATGCCCTACTAGATTCAGGGCCCATAAAAGAAGGGGGCCATAACCTGGCCCGTTTTAAGGGTCACCTTTTTTCACACAGGTAACCTAACACTTCTGGAAGTCAAATAGGGGGGAATCTCCCCCTTTTAAATTTGTCTCCATGCTGCAGGGCATCCCCGCTACCTTCGCACAGGTACCACAAGGCAGGACACACCTCCAACCCCCCTGAAAGCAGGTGGTCCCAGCAGCGGAGTCCTCCCCCGGCTCAGTCCTTCCCATCTCAGGATGGAAACTCCTTCATAAAATTCTCCTGTCCTGGCACACCAGCCAGAATCCCTCACACACCACGAGCATACCCCATCTCTCTTGGCGGGCAGCATCCAGCATCACAGCAGGCCACAGCATATCCATCATCACAGGGGCCGTAAGCAGCACATGCAGGGCCCACGCTTTGCAGCAGGCTACAGCATCTCAGCAGGGGCCACGCTAGCAGCAGGCACAGCTTCAGCACATCACACACCACATCAGCATAGCGCTTGGTAAGTTGCCTGGGTGAGGTGAGGTCACTTCACATAAACAGGGTGGGTCACCACCCCTGGCAACGGGGGGTAACGGGCGGTCGCGGAAATGGTCACAGGGGCTGGGTGAGCAGACAGACACCCACTAACTGGATGACAGCCCGGGCCCAATACATCTACGGGCACATCAGCGGGTGCTGGGCATAACTGGGTGACTGGGCAAACAGGGGGACAGCAATCAAGGAAACTCTTAAAGGGGTGACGTTGTGGGTGAGTTTCCCAAAGGGGGCTGGGTGACTTCTATTCCTCTTAAATATTAATTTGGGGCCAGAAAATTGGGGTTTCCCCCCAAAGTCTAAACCCAAATCGATATTTCCCCCAATTTACTAAAACCAAACAACCCAAACTCCACCAAATTAAAAATAAAACCCAAACAATTCTCACCCCCACCTTAAAAAAAGGGACAGTTAAGTTACTAGGATTGTAATATCATACGAAATTAAAATTTGATTTAAACACACAAAAAAAAAAAAATTGGTAGCAAATGGTAGCATGAAAAGTAAAAACCGGGCAGCAAAAATAAGGCACATGGAACTGGTTCCTACTATAAAAATAAAAAAACCATCCCACCCCTGCCACCATTCATGAAAGGGGGGTAATGATTAGGGGAATATGGGGAAAGGGGGGGATTTTAGTGGAGTGACAGCGGGGCAGTAGGAGGGGTTTTTAGTCGGAGGAGGTAGGTAATGACAGGTAGTGGTGCCCACCACGACATCTCTTTAAAATCTACACTACTCAAAACATATGCTCGCCCATTCTTCACTAAAAACATAAAAAAAATATAAAAAAAAGAATAAATAAGGGGGGCAGTGAATATTACTTTCATCAAACACTTTTTATTATTAAGTCCTTGTACAATAATATTTTGGGGAACAGAAAATTATTGTGGTTTAAAAAAAAAGGGATGGATTAAAAGCATGAGACGGGGAAACAAAATCAACTTGACCAAAATAAAATGTAACTTACAATATTTTTCAGGGGCAGTTCATCAAGGAACTAAGCCCAGGCCCCCAAGACCTACAAGCACGAGTACTGCGCAAGCCATATTTGCCAATCCTCCAACAGTCCCCTCCAGAACTTCAGCAGCCCCCCCCACCCCTGCACCCCCCACTCCTCGAAGTCTCTGCCAGGAGGCTTGCACCCCGCAGCAGCCCGCTCAAATCTCTGCTCAGGAGCCTGAACCCCAAACAGCCCGCTCGAATTTCTGATCATGGTTTTCCCTTTGGGCTTTTAGGGCCCAAGCACCCTCCACAACCACGTGACGACCTACCCCTGGGTCTGAAGGTCAAGAAAAAAAACCCTCACGTGGGCGTGGCTAAGACTTTCCCAAAGGGAAAGGTGTGACCAATAATTGGTAATTTTAGGTCTCCAAGAACCTCAAAACCCCCAGCTGAACTACACACACCCCCTTTCCGCCAATTTAAAATATCTGAGAACTGGAAAATTTGTCCTAGTTATTTAGACTATTTTAATCTTATCCCTTAAATCTTTACAATAAAAAGACAAAATTTTAATAATAAAAAATTTTTAAACTACTATATTTCCCTCAACCTTCTCATCTACCACAAGGCAGCAAATCAGAACAACGGGCATTGGCCAGCATAACAGTTGCCTCGGGTGCAAAGCCTCCTTACGGTCATTTCTCCTTAAACTAAAATGGGGTCCAGTCCCTTCCCCTACTTTTACTAAAATGCACTTCCCAAGCTAGTCACCCTCGCCGTTATCCTTTGGGGCCAAACTCTCGGGCTTCTTTGGGGGAAAACTGTCCAACGGTTCATTTTTCAAGAAACTGCAACTGGCCACTTCAGGACCCCCAAAGGCGCTTTTTTGGGCACACTTCACATGCACACTACAAATCTGAAAATCGGACGGGCAGGCACGCAGAAAGGGACCCTCCATTATCTATGCCCTATAGGTTTCCTGGCCTCATAAAAAAAGGCGGCCATAATCACGGACCTTTTCAAGGTACCTTTTTCACCGGGTAACACTAAACTTCTGGAAGTCAAAG
>NC_069402.1:1108800-1140634 GCF_026875155.1 Cherax quadricarinatus | reverse complement strand
CTTTTAAAGTATTTTACTTTTTTTAAAAAAACCCAAAAAAATTTCGATGAAATTAAGAACAAAATTTTAAAATATATTTTTTTTAAAAAACACCTGAAGTTTTAAAAAAAAATCAAAAAAAAAATTTTTTACTGCATATTTCGACGTTTTGGGGAAAAATTTAGAACCTTTTCAGCCCAAATCTGATTTTTTTGCAAAAATTTCCCTGGATCTTCAATTTTTTATCAGAATTCTGCGGAAATTTAAATTTTTAAGCTGCGGGAAATTTTAAATTTTGACTTTAAAAATACATAAAGTTTTAAAAAAAAATCAAAAAAAATTTGGTAAAATGATTTTTTAAATTCCCCATATTTCGCGGTTTTTAGAGCTTTTTGGGAAACATTTTTCGAACAAACCTTTTTTTTTTAGCTAAAATTCAGGGAAATTTTTCAAAGTTTTGTATAAGAATTAGTGAGGGAATGAAATTTTCGGGGCCATTTTAACTTTTTTAAAGTAAAATTTATTATTTTTAAAAAAGGGCCTATTAAAATTTAAAAAAAAATTCACAAAAAATTTTGAATATTTAAAAAATTTTTTTTTAAAAAACACCGAAGCTTTAAAAAAAAACGAAAAAATAGGGTTTAAAATTGTGTTTTACTCCCGATTTCGACGTTTTTGGAGAATTTAGAATGTGATGTAGTTCAGCTGGGTTTGGGGACGTTTTTTTGGCCGAACCAAATTTTAAACCCAATTTTATTATGGTCACACCTTTGGGCCCTTGGAAAAAACGTCTGAAAACCCACCCCCACGTTGGGGGTTTTTTGTCTTGAGGGCTTCGACCTAGAGTCGGGGTCGTACACGTGGTTTTGGAGGGTGTTTGGGAAAACCCCATAAAACCCCAAAGGGAAAAAGAGCAGGGATCGGGGAGATTCGAGGGAGCTGCTGCTGGGGTGCAGAGCTCCTGACCCGGGAGACTTCGAGCGGAGCTGGCTGGGGGTGCAGGCTCCGGAGCAGAAAATTTGAGGGGGAGCTGCTGCTGGGGTGAGGGGCCTGGGGAGGGAAGGCTCGGGAAAGTTCTGGGGGGAGATGTTGGGGGCCATTGGGCAGAGTACGGGTTGGTGCAGTGTCGTGTTGTGTAGGTTTTGGGGAAACCTGTGGTTTATTTCCCTTGTGATAAACCCTGCCCTCTAAATATATTGTAAGTTAATTCTTTTTGGTTCAATTTTGTTTTTTGTTCCCTGTTCACTGCTTATACATCCCATCCCATTTTTATTAAACCCCCAATTTTAATGTTTCTCCTGTTCCTAAATAAAAATTATTGTAAAAGGCCCTTAATAATAAAAACTGGGGTTTGGTAAAAATAGTAATTTTCATTTTGGCCCGTTTTTTATTCTTGTTTTTATTTTTTTTATTTTTGTTTTAGGGATTTAAGAATGGGCGGGCCCTTTATTTAGTGATTATTTGTAGATTTAAAATTGGAGGGGTCGGGGGGTTCACCACTGCCCTTGTCTTTCCCTTTACTACCTCCGAACCACCCCCCCTACCCCCCTACGCCTGTCACCTACCTACAAAACCCCCCCAAACCGCCTTCCACCATTTCCCTAATTTTACCCCCCCTTACATGACATGGGTTGGCAGCGGTGGGAGGGGTTTTTTATTATTTTTTTTGTGGAAAAAAACAGTTCCATGTCCCTTATTTTTGAAAATGCTCGGTTTTATACTTGTTTTTTGCTACCTTTTTTTACCAAATTTTTTTTTTTTGTGTGTGTAAAAACAAAAGTGAATATCTGTATGATATTACAAAACCTTTGTTAAAACCCTTTAAATTTTCCTTTTTTTTTAAGGGTTTGGGGCTGGTTAATTTGTGGGGTTTTATTATTAAATTTGGTGGAGTTGTTGTTGGTATGAGATAAAAAGGTGGAGAATATCATATTTGGGTGAGGGCTTTTTTGGGGAAGCAATTACTGGCCGAAATTGAATATTTACAGAGGAATGAGAAGTCACCCAGCCCACCTTGGAAGACTCACCCACAACTGTCACCCATTGAAGAGTTGCCTATGATTGCTGTCCACCTGATGTGCCCAGTCACCCAGCTGATATGCCCAGTCACCCAGCTGATGTGCCCCAGTAGATGTATTGCTGCCCTGGTCTGTCATCCAGTGTAGTGGGTGTCTGTCTGCATCACCCAGCCTCTGTGACCATTGCCTGTGGACCGCCAGTTACACGCAGTTGCCAGGGATGGGTGACCGCACCTGCTGTTGATGACCTGAAGTGACCTCACCTCACCTAGAGCAACTGACCATAGCCTGCTACTGCTGATGTCGGCTGCTGTGATGCTGCTGAGATGCTGTAGCCGTGCTGCTATGCTGTGGCCGTGCTGAGATGCTGTAGCCGTGCTGCAATGCTGTGGCCGTGCTATGTGCTGCTGTGACACGGCCGAGCTGTGATCATGGATATGCTGTGGCCGTGCTGTGATGCTGCGATGCTGCCTAGCTCAAGAGGAGATGGCGGTGATGCTGCAGTGGTGTGTGAGGGATTCTGGCTGGTGTGCCAGGACAGGAGAATCTACTATGAAGGAGTTGCCATCCTCGGAGATGTGGAAGGACGTGAGCTGCAGAGATGGACTCCAGCTGCTGGGACCAGCCTGCTTTCAAGGGCGGTATGGAGGTGTATCCTGCCTTGCTGGTCGACCTGTGCGACAGGTATGCGGGGATGCCCTGCCAGCCATGAGAGACAATTAAGAGTGTGAGATGTCCCCAGCCTACTTTGACTTGCCAGAAGTGTTAGTGTTACCTGTGTGAAATAAGGTGACCTTGAAAACGGTCCAGTGATTATGGCCGCCTTCTTTTATGAGGCCAGTGAATCCTAGTAGTGGCATAGGATAATGGAGGGTCTTAGCTGCGATGCCTGCCCTGTCTAGATTTTCAGATGTTGTAGTTTCCATGTGAAGTGTGCCGAAAATGAGACCTTGGTGGTCGTGAAGTGGTCCAGTTGCAGTTACTTGAAAGAATGCAACCTGTTGGAGCAGTTTTCCACGCCAAAGAAGCCTAGAGAGGTTTGGCCCAATGGATAACGTGTGAGGGTGACTAGCATTGGCAAGTGCATTTCTAGTAAAAGTAGGGAAGGCACTGGAGCCCGATATTTAGTTTTAAGGAGAAATGACCGGTAAGGAGGCTTTGCACCAGAGAGCAACTGTCATGCTGGCCAACTGCCAGTTGTACTGATTATGCTGCCTTGTGGTAGATGAGAAGGTTGAGGGAAATATATGTAGTTGAATAATTTTGTATTATGTATAATTTTGTCTTTGTATTGTAATAGATTTAAGGGATAAGGATTAAAATAGTCTAATAACTAGGACAAATTTTCCTAGTTCTCAGATATTTTAAATTGGGCGAGAAAGGGGGATGTGATGTAGTTCAGCTGGGCTTGTGAGGTCTCTTGGGAGACCTAATTTAACCAATTATATGGTCACACCTTGCCTTGGCAAACGTCTGTAGCCACGCCCACGTCTGAGGTCTTTTGTTCTTGGCGGCTTCAGATCTAGGCGTCAGGTCGTACATGTGGTTGTGGAGGGTGCTTGGGCCACCATAAAAGCCCAAGGAAGAGCATGATCAGGAGATTCGAGCGGAGCTGCTGCTGGGATGCAGAGCTTCTGAGCAGAGACTTCGAGCGGAGCTGCTGCTGGGGTGCAGAGCTCCGGAGCAGAGACTTCGAGCGGAGCTCCTGCTGGGGTGCAGGGCTCGGGAGGGGCTGCTAAAGTTCTGGAGGAACTGTTGGAGACTTGGGCAGAGTATGGTTTGGGGCGCAGTACTCGTGCGTGTAATTCTTGGGACCTGTGGCTTCTTTCCCTGTGATGAACTGCCCTCTGAACTATATTGTAAGTTACATTCATTTTGGTCAAGTTGATTGTGTTCCCTGTCTCACTGCTTATACATACCATCCCATTTATCTAAACCACAATAATGTTCTCCTGTTTCCAAATATATTATTGTACAAGGACTTAATAATAAACTGTGTTGAGTAGAATAGTAATATTCACTGCCACCGTTATTTATTCTTTTTTTTTTATTTTATTATGTTTATATGAGTAAAGAATGGCGAGGCATATGTCAGTGAGTGTGTGGGAGTTTAATGAGAGTGTCGTGGTGGTCACCACTGACCTGTCATTACCTACCTACCTCCGCACTAAACCCCTCCTACTTCCTACCTGTCACCTATTACAAACCCCCCCTATTCCCCTAATCATTCCCCCCCTTACATGACATGTGGGCAGCGGTGGGATTTTTTCTTTTTTATTTTATATAGTAAAAACCAGTTCCATGTGCCTTATTTTTGACTGTCGGTTTACTTGTCTGCTACCATTTGCTACCAATTTTTTTTTTTTGTGTGTTTTTAAATCTAAAGAGAATATCTGTATTGATATTACAATCCTAGTAACATTAACTGTCCTTTTTTGAAGGTGGGTCTGAGTAATTGTGTGGTTGTATTATTATATTTGGTGGAGTTGGTTGTTGGTTTGAGATAAATGGTGGAGAATATCAGTATTTGGGTGAGACTTTTGGGGGAAGCAATTACTGGCCGAAATTGAATATTTACAGAGGAATGAGAAGTCACCCAGCCCGCCTTGGAAGATCACCACAACTGTCACCCATTGAAGAGTTGCCTAGATTGCTGTCCACCTGATGTGCCCAGTCACCAGCTGGTATGCCCAGTCACCCAGCTGATGTGCCCCAGTAGATGTATTGCTGCCCTGGTCTGTCATCCAGTGTAGTGGGTGTCTGCGTCACACAGCCTCTGTGACCATTGCCTGCTGACCGCCAGTTACCCGCAGTTGCCAGGGATGGGTGACCGCACCCGCTGTTGAGACCTGAAGTGACTCACCTCCCCTAGAGCAACTGACCATAGCCTGCTACTGCTGATGTCGGCTGCTGTGATGCTGCTGAGATGCTGTAGCCGTGCTGCTATGCTGTGGCCGTGCTGAGATGCTGTAGCCGTGATGCAATGCTGTGGCCGTGCTATGTGCTGCTTTGATACGGCCGTGCTGTGATGATGGATATGCTGTGGCCGTGCTCTGATGCTGCGATGTGCCTAGCTCAAGAGGAGATGGCGGTGATGCTGCAGTGGTGTGTGAGGGATTCTGGCTGGTGTGCCAGGACAGGAGAATTATATAAAGGAGTTCCCATCCTCGGAGATGTGGAAGGAAAGTGAGCCGCGGAGATGGACTCAGCTGCTGGGGACCAACCTGCTTTCAAGGGCGGTATGGAGGGTGTCCTGCCTTGCTGGTCGACTTGTGCGACAGGTATGCGGGGGATGCCCTGCCAGCCATGAGAGACAATTAAGAGTGTGAGATTCCCAGCCTATTTTGATTGCCAGAAGTGTTAGTGTTACCTGTGTGAAATAAGGTGCCCTTGAAAACGGTCCAGTGATTATGGCCCGCCTTTCTTTTATGAGGCCAGTGAATCATAGTAGTGGCATAGGATAATGGAGGGTCTTAGCTGCGATGCCTCCCCTGTCTCGATTTTCAGATGTTGTAGGGGTGCATGTGAAGTGTCCGAAAATGCGACCTTGGTGGTCGTGAAGTGATCCAGTTGCAGTTACTTGAAAGAATGCAACCCGTTGGACCCGTGTTCCCGCCAAAGAAGCCTAGAGGGTTTGGCCAATGGATAACGTGCGAGGGTGACTAGCATGGCAAGTGCATTTCTGTAAAAGTAGGGGAACATGGAGCCCGATATTTAGTTTTAAGGAGAAATGACGGTAAGGGGGCTTTGCACCAGAGGGGCAACTGTTATGCTGGCCAACACCCAGTTGTATGATTATGCTGCCTTGTGGTAGATGAGAAGGTTGAGGGAAATATATGTAGTTGAATAATTTTGTATTATGTATAATTTTGTTTTGTATTGTAATAGATTTAAGGGATAAGGATTTAAATAGTCTAATAACTAGGACAAATTTTCCTAGTTCTCGATTTTTTAAATTGGGCGAGAAAGGGGGATGTGATGTAGTTCAGCTGGGCTTGTGAGGTCTCTTGGGAGACCTAATTTAACCAATTAAATGGTCACACTTTGCCTTGGTAAACGTCTGTAGCCACACCAATGTCTGAGGTCTTTTGTTCTTGACGGCTTCAGACCTAGGCGTCAGGTCGTACACGTGGTTGTGGAGGGTGCTTGGGCCACCATAAAAGCCCAAGGAAGAGCATGATCAGGAGATTCGAGCGGAGATGCTGCTGGGGTGCAGAGCTCCTGAGCAGGGACTTCGAGCGGAGCTTCTGCTTTGGTGCAGAGCTCCGTAGCAGAGACTTCGAGCGGAGCTGCTGCTGGGGTGCAGGGCTCGGGAGGAGGCTGCTGAAGTCTCTGGAGGAGACTGTTGGAGGCATTGGGCAGAGTACTGGCTTGGCGCAGTACTCGTGCTGTGTAGGTCTTGGGACCTGTGGCTTAGTTCCTCTGATGAACTGCCCTCTGAACTATATTGTAAGTTACATTAATTTTGGTCAAGTTGATTGTGTTCCCCGTTCACTGTTATACAAAACCATCCATTTATCTAAACCCCAAAATTGTTTTTCCTTTTCCTAAATATATTATTGTACAAGGACTTAATAATAAACTGTGTTTGAGTAGAATAGTTTAATATTCACTGCCCCGTTATTTATTCTTTTTTTTATTTTTATTATGTTTATATGAGTGAAGAATGGGCGAGGCATATGTTAGTGAGTAGTTGTAGAGTTAATGAGAGTGTCGTGGTGGTCACCACTCACCTGTCATTACCTACCTACCCCCGCACTCACCCCCCTTTCTGCTAGCCTGTACCTACCTACTAACTCCCACCGCTTACCCTATATTCCCTAATCATTACCCCCTTACATGACATGGTGGCAGTGGTGGGATGGTTCTTATTTTTTTTATAGTAGGAACCAGTTCCCTGTGCCTTATTTTTGACTGCTCGGTTTTTACTTTTCATGTACCATTTGCTACCAATTTTTTTTTTTGTTTTGTGTTAAATCTAAAGTGAATATCTTTTATGATATTACAATCCTAGTACCCTTAACGGTCCTTTTTTGAAGGTGGGTCTGAGTAATTTTTGTGGTTGTATTATTATATTTGGTGGAGTTGGTTGCGGGTTTGAGATAAATGGTGGGAATATCAGTATTTGGGTGAGACTTTTGGGGGAAAGCAATTACTGGCCGAAATTGAATATTTACAGAGGAATGAGAAGTCCCCCAGCCCGCCTTGGAAGACTCACCCACAAACTGTCCCCCATTGAAGAGTTGCCTATGATTGCTTCCAACCTGATGTCCCCAGTCACCCAGCTGATATCCCCAGTCACCCAGCTGATGTGCCCCGTAGATGTTTCTGCCTGGGTCTGTCATCCAGTGTAGTGGGTGTCTGTCTGCATCACCCAGCCCCCGTGACTTTTCCCTGCAGACCGCCAGTTACCAGCAGTTGCCAGGAATGGGTGACCGCACCTGCAGTTGATGCCTGAGTGACCTCACCTCACCTAGAGCAACTGACCTACCTGCTATGCTGATGTCGGCTGCTGGGGATGCTGCTGAAAATGCTCTAGTATGCTGCTATGCTGTGGCCGTGTGAGATGCTGTAGCCATGCTGCAATGCTGTTGGCGTGCTATGTGCTGCTGTGATACAGCGTGCTGTTGATGATGGATATGCTGTGGCCTTGCTATGATGCTGCGATGCTGCCTGCTCAAGAGGAGATGGCGGTGATGCTGCAGTGGTGTGTGAGGATTCTGGCTGGTGTGCCAGGACAGGGAAAACTACTATGAAAGAGTTGCCATCCTCGGAGAGTGGAAGGGCGTGAGCCGCGGAGATGGACTCCAGCTGCTGGTACCAACCTGCTTTCAAGGGGGGGTATGGAGGTGTGTCCTGCCTTGCTGGTCGACCCGTGCGACAGGGATGGGGGGATGCCTGCCAGCCATGAGAGACAATTAAGAGTGTGAGATATCCCCAGCCTACTTTGACTTGCCAGAAGTGTTAGTGTTACCTGTGTGAAATAAGGTGACCCTTTAAAACGGTCCAGTGATTATGGCCCCCCTTCTTTTATGAGGACAGTGAATCCTAGTAGTGGATAGGGTAATGGAGGGTCTTAGCTGCGATGCCTGCCCCGTCTCGTTTTTTAGATGTTGGGAGTGTGCATGTGAAGTGTGCCGAAAATGCGGGCCTTGGTGGTCGTGAAGTGGTCCAGTTGCAGTTACTTGAAAGAATGCAACCCGGTTGGAGCAGTTTTCCACGCCAAAGAAACCCAGAGAGGTTTGGCCCAATGGATAATGTGCGAGGGTGACTAGCATTGGCAAGTGCATTTTAGTAAAGTAGGGAAGGCACTGGAGCCCGATATTTAGTTTTTAAGGAGGGAAAAGACCGGTAAGGAGGCTTTGCACCAGAGAGCAAAATGTTATGCTGGCCAACTGCCCGTTGTGCTGATTATGCTGCCATGTGTTAGTTGTGATGGTTGAGGGTAATATATGTAGTTGAATAATTTTGTATATTATGTATAATTTTTGTCTGGGTTATGTATTAGATTAAGGGTTAAGGATGAAAATAGTCTAATAACTAGGAACAAATTTTGCCTTAGTTCTCAGATATTTTAAATTGGGCGAGAGAAGAGAGGGGGATGTGTGTAGTTCAGTGGGCTTGTGGAGGTCTCTTGGTAGAATTATTATTTAACCAAATTTAATGGTCACACCTTGCTTGGCAAACGTCTGTAGGCAGCCAAAGTTGTGGGTTTGTGTTTCTTGAGGGTCTTCAAGACTAGGCGTCAGTCGTACGTGGTTGTGGAGGGTGCTTGGGCACCATAAAAGCCAGGAAGCATGACTCAGAAGATCGAGAGGAGTGCTGCTGGGGTGCAGAGCTCCGAGCAGGACTTTTGAGCGGAGCTGCGAGTGGGGTGCAGGTCTGAGCAGAGACTTCGAGCGGAGTGTGCTGGGGAGCAGGGCTAAGGAGGGAGGCTGCAGAAGTCATTGGAGGAGGATGTTGGAGGCATATGGGCAGAAGTACCTGGCTATGGCGCGTACTGCGCTGTGTAATTTGGGGATGTGGGCTTAGCTTCCTGTGATGAACTGCCCTTGAAACTAGATTGTAAGTTACATCATTTTGGTCATGTTGATTGTGTATCTGTCTCATGCTTATACATACATCATTAATCTAAAACACAATAATGTTCTCCTGTCCTAAATTTATTATGTACAGGACTATTATAAACTGAGTTTGAGTAGATAGTAATATTCATGCCACCGTTATTTATCTTTTATTTATATTTTATTATGTTTATATGGTGTAAGAAGGATAGGCGGGGCATATGGTAGTGAGTAGTGAAGAGTTAATGAGAGTGTCTGGTGGTCTACCACTCCACCTGTTTACTACCTACCTAGCCCTCACCCTCCTACTGTATTGCTGTCACCTACTACTAATCCAACATACCCACATATTCCCTAATCATACCTCTTACATGACATGGTGGGCCAGCGGTGGAAATGGGGGTTTTTTTTATTATTTTTATAGTTAGGATACCAGTTCCATGTGCCTTTATTTTTGACTGCTCGGTTATATTGTCATGCTACATTTGTTACGAATTTTTTTTTCTTGTGTGTGTTAAATCTTAAAGTGAATATCTGTATGATATTACATTCCTAGTAACTTAACTGTCTATTTTTGAAGGAGGGTTGAGTAATTGTGTGGTTGTATTATTATATTTTGGTGGAGTTGTTGTTGGTTTGAGATAACTGGTGGAGAATATCAGTATTTTGGGGTTGAGACTTTTGGGGGAAAAAATTTACTGGCCCGAAATTGAATATTTATAGAGGAATGAGAAGTTTCCCAGCCCACACATGGAAGGACTCACACACTGTCCACCATAGAAGTGTTCTGCCTATGATTGCTGTCACTGATGTACCAGTACCCAGTAATATGCCCAGTTCACAGCTGATGCTTCCCCGTAGATTTATTGCTGCCACTGGTTCTGTGTTCATGTTGTAGTGGGTGTCTGTCTGCATCACCCAGCCTCTGTGGACCATGCTGTGGACCGCCTGTTACCCGCAGAGTTGCCAGGGATGGGTGACAGCACTGCTGTTGATGACTGCAGAGACCTTCACCTCACCTTGAGCAAACTGACCATTAGCCTGCTTCTGTGATGTCGGCCTGCTGTGATGACTGCTGAGATGTGTAGCCGTGTGCTATGCTGTGGCCATGCGGAGATGTGTGCCGTGCTGCAATTGCGGTGGCCGTGATATGTGCTGCTGTGACACGGCCGGTGCTGTTGATGTGGATTTGCTGTGGCGTGCTGTGATGCTGCGATGCTGCCTGCTCAAGAGGAGATGGCGGTGAGCAAGCGTGGTTGTGTGCGGGATTCTGGATGGTGTGCCAGGACAGGAGATTACTATGAAGGAGTTTGCAATCCTCGGAGATGTTGATGGACGTGAGGCCGCGGAGATGGACTCCAGTCGGTGGGACCAGCCTGCTTCAAGGTGGTATGGAGGTTGTGTCTGCTTGCTGGTCGTCCTGGGCGACAGGTAAGTGGATGCCCTTGCCAGCCATGAGAGACAATTAAGAGTGTGAGATGTCCTAAGCTACTTTGACTTGAAGAAGTGTTTAGTGTTACCTGTGTGAAATAAGGTGACCTTGGAAATCGGTCATTGATTATGGCCCGCTTTTTTATGGGCATGTTGAATCTAGTAGTGGCATAGGATAAAGGAGGTTTAGCTGCGATGTGCCTGTCTCGATTTTCAGATGTTGTAGTGTGCATGTGAAGTGTGCGAAATGTACTTGGTGGTCGTGACAATGGTCGTTGCGTTCCTTGAAAGGTGAACGTTGGAGCAGTTTGCACCCAAAGAAGCCTTAGAGAGTTTGGCCAATGGATAACGTGCGTGGGTGACTAGCATTGGCAAGTGCATTTCTAGTAAAAGTTGGAGGGAGGCACTGGAGCCCGATTTTTAGTTTTAGGAGAAGAACATGACCGGTAAGGAGGCTTTGCACCAGAGAGCATCCTGTTATGTGGCCACTGAGTTAGTTACAGATTATGCTGCCTTTGTGGTAGTTGAGAGGTTGAGGGAAAAATATGTAGTGAATATTTGGTATTATGTTTAATTTTGTCTTTTTGCATTGTAATAGATTTAAGAGGATATGGATTAAACTAGTCTAATAACTAGGACAAATTTTCGAGTTGTAGTTATTTTACTTCGGTGCGAGAAGATATGGGGGATGTGATGTAGTTCAGCTGGGCTTGTGAGGTGTCTTGGGAGATCTAATTTAACCAATTATATGGGTTCACACTTGCCTTGGAAACGTGTTTCTGTTAGCCAGCAAGTTGAAAGGTCTTTTGTTTTGAGGTTCAGACTATGCGGTAGGAGTTTACCGTGGTTGAGGGAGGGTGCTTGGGCCACCATTAAAAAGCCCAAGGAAGAGCATGATCAGGAGATTCGAGCGGAGCTGCTGTGGGGTGCAGAGTCAGAGCATGGACTTCGAGCGGAGTGCTGCTTTGGTGCAGAGGCCGGAGCCGATAGCGTTTCGCAGTGAGTGGCAGGGCTCGGGAGGCGGCGTGAAGTCTCTGGAGGAGATGGTAGTTAGGCATGGGCAGAGTACCTGGCCTTTGGCGCAGTACTCGTGCTGTGTAGGTCTTGGGATGTGGGACTTAGTTCCTGTGATGAATGCCACTGATTCATTATTGTAAGGCTAAATTTTTTTTGGTCAAGTGATGTGTTCCCTGTCTCACTGCTTTACTACCATACCATTTATCTAAACCATCAATATGTTTGTTCTAAATATATTATTGTACAAGGACTTAATTATAAACTCGTGTTTGAGATTGAATTAGTAATATTTAATCATGCCACCGTTATTTATTCTTTTTTTTATATTTTATTTTGTTTATATGAGTGAGACTGGGGCGAGGCATATGATAGTGAGTAGTGTAGGAGATAATGGAGTGTCGTGGTGGTTACCACGGACCTGTCATTACATACTACCTCGCACTCACCCCTCTATGCCTACGCCTGTCACTACTTCTAAATCCACACTTACCCTATAATCCCATTCATTACCCCCATTCATGACTGGTGGCGCGGTGGGATGGTTCTTTTTATTTTTTATAGTTAGGAACCAGTTCCATGTGCCTTTATTTATGACATGTCGGTTATAAGTTGTCATGCTTCCATTTGTACAATTTTTTTTTTTTGTGGTGTGTTTAAATCTAACGTGAATATTATTATGATATTACAATCTAGTAACGTAACTGTCTTTTTCGAAGTTGGGTTGAGAAATTGTGTTGGTTGTATTATTATATTGGGTGGAGTTGGTTGTTGTTTGAGATAAATGGGGGAGAAGATCCGTATTTGTTTGAGACTTTTGGGGAAGCATTTACTGGCCGAAATTGAATTATACAGAGAGAAAGAAATGAGAAGGCACCCAGCCCGCCTTGGTAGTCTCCCGCAACTGTCTACCCATTGAAGAGTTGCCTTAATTGTGTCCACCTGAAGTGCCCAGTCACCAGGCTATATGCAGTCACCCAGCTGATTGTGCAACAGTAGATGTATTGCTGCCCTTGGTCTGGCATCCAGTGGTTGTGGGTGTCTGTATGCATCACCCTGTCTGTGACCTTGCCTGCGGTCCGCCAGTTACCCCGCAGTTGCAGGGATGGGTGATGCACCTCTGATGTTGATGACCTGTAGTGACCTCACCTACAGAGCAATGACATAGCCTGCTACTGCTGGATGTCGGTGCTGTTGATGCTGCTGAGATGTGTAGCCGTTGCTGCAATGCTTGTGGCCGTGTATGTGATGCCGTGATACGGCCGTGCTGTGAGATGGATAGCAGTGGCCGTGCTGTGATTGCTGCGAATGCTTGCCTTCTCAAGAGGAGATGATGTGTTGATGCTGCAGTGGTGTGTGAGGGATTCTGTCTGGTGTGCAGGACAGGAGAATATACTATGAAGGAGTTGCCATCTCGGGCGATGTGGGGAAGGACGTGAGCCGCAGAGATGGACTCTGCTGTGGGACCAGCCTGCTTTCAAGGGAGGTATGAGGTGCTTTGTTCCTGCCTTGCTTGTCGACTGTGCGACAGGTATGGCGGGGATGCCTGCCTGCATGTGAAGCAATTAAGGAGGGTGAGATGACCCTAGGCCTTCTTTGACTTGCCAGAGGTTAAGTTTACCTGTGTGAAATAAGGTGACCTTGAAAACGGTCGTGGTTAACGGCTGCCTTCTTTTATGGCGGCCAGTTAAATCCTAGTAGTGGCTATAGGATAATGGAGGGTCTTATGATGCGAGGCTGCCTTGTCTGATTTTAGATGTTGTAGTGTGATGTGAAGTGTGCCGAAATGCGACCTTGGTGGTGTGAAGTGTTCTGGTGCAGTTACTTGAAAGAATGCAACCGTTGGAGCAGTTTTCCACCCCCAAAGAAGCCTAGAGAGATTTGGCACCCCAATGGGATAAAACGTGCGAGGGTGACTAGCATTGGCAAGGCATTCTAGTAAAAGTAGGAAGGCACTGGGAGCCCGTATATAGATTTAAGGAGAAATGGATCGGTAAGGAGGCTTTGCACCAGAGGGCAACTGTTATGATGGCCAATGCCTAGTGTACTGATTATGCTGCCTTGTGGTAGATGAGAAGGTTGAGGGCAATATATGTAGTGAATAATTTTGTATTATGTATAATTTTGTCTTTGTATTGTACTTAGATTTAAGGGATTAAGGATTAAATAGTATAATAAACTTAGGACAATTTTACTAGTTCTCAGATCATTTTAAATATTGGGCGAGAAAGGGGGATGTGATGTAGTTCAGTGGGTTTGTGTGGTCTTTGGGAGCCTAATTTAACAATTTTATGGTCCAACCTTGCTTGGCAAACGTCTGTTGCCGCGCCCCACGGTGAGGTCTTTTGTTCTTGAAGGCATCAGACTAGGCGTCAGCGTCATACACGTGTTGTGAGGGTGCTTGGGCCACTTATAAGCCAAGGAAGAGCATGATCAGGAGATTCGAGGGACGTGCTGATTGGGTGCAGAGGCTCTGAGCAGAGAATTCGATCGGAGCGCTGCTGGGGTTGCAGAAGCTCCAGAGCAGAGCCTGAGCGGAGCTGCTGTGGGATGCAGGGCCTCTGGAGGGAGGCAGCTGAAGTCTCTGGAGGAGTCTGTTGGAGGCACATGGGCAAGAGTACTGGGCTTGGTACGCAGTACGCGTGCTGGTAAATCTTGGGGACCTGTGCGTTAGTTCCTGTGTGAGCTGCCCTCTGAACTATATTGTATGTTTACATTCATTTTTGTCAAGTTGATTGTGTTTCCCTGTCTCACTGCTATATACATACCATCCCATTTATCTTAAACACAATAATCGTTCTCCTGTTCTAAATTATTAATTGTACCAAGGACACTTAATAATTAATGTGTATGGAGTAGAATAGTAATATTCAAACTGCCCACCAGTTATTTATTCTTTTTTTTATATTTTATTATGTTTTTATATGAGTGAGGAATGGGCGAGGCATTAGTTAGTGAGTAGAGTAGAGTTAATGAGAGTGTCGTGGTGGTCACACTTCACTGTCATTACCTACTAGCCTCCGCACCTACCCTCTACTGCCTACGCCTGTCACCTACCTACTAACTCCCACACTTACCCCCATATGCCCTATCATTACCCCCCTTCATGACATGGTGGCAGGGTTGGATGGTTCTTATTATTTTTATTGTAGGAACAAGTTCATGTGCCTTATTTTTGACGGCTCAGTTATACTTCGTCATGATACATTTGCTACCAAAATTTTTTTTTTGTGTGTGTTAAATCTAAGCTGATTATCTGTAATGATTTTACAATCTATAAACCGGTAACTGTCTTTTTTGAAGGGTGGGTCTGAGTAATTGTGTCGGTTGTATTATTATATTTGTGGAAGTATGTTGTTGGTTTGTGATAAATGGTGGAGAATTTCAGTATTTGGGGTGAGCTTTTGGGGAAGCAATTACAGCGAAATTGATATTTACAGAGGAAGAGAAGTCACCCAGCCCACACTGGAAGGATCAAAACTGTCACCCATTGAAGAGTTGCCTATGATTGCTGTCCACTGTTGTGCCAGTCACCCAGCTGAGATAGCCAGTTCACCAGCTGAGTTCCCCCGTAGATGTATTGTTCCCTGGTCTGTCAATCCAGTGTATGTGGGTTGTCCTGTCGGATACCAGCCTCTGTGACCATTGACTGCTGACCGCCAGTTACCCGCAGTTGCCAGGGATGGTGGCTGCTCGTGCTGTTGATGCTGAGTGACCTCCATACCTCGAGCAACTGACATAGCCTGCTATGCTGATGTCGGCTGCTGTGATGCTGCTGAGATGCTGTTGCGTGATGCAATCTTTGCAGGCTATGTGATGCAGTGATTTCGGCCGTGCTGTGATGATGGAATGTTGTGGGCCGTGCTGTGATGTGCAAGCGTGCTTATCTAGAGTGAGCTGATGTGATGGCTGCAGTGGTGTGTGAGGGATTTTGGCTGGTGTGCAGGACAGGAGAATCTTCTATGTAGGTGTTGCATCTCGGAGATATGAAGGACATGAGCGCAGAGCCTGGACTCCAGCTGCTGGGACCAGCTGCTTTCCAAGGGCGGTATGGAGGTGTGTCCTGCTTGCTTGTCGTCCTGTGCGGAAGGTATGCGGGGATGCATTGCAAGCATGAGAGGGACAATTAAGAGTGTGAGATGTCCCTAGGCCTACTTTGACTTGCCAGAAGTGTTAGTGTTACTTGTGTGAAATAAGGTGACCTGAAAACGGTCAGTGATTTACAGCTGCCTTCTTTATGAGGCAGTGAATCCTAGTAGGTGGATAGGATAATGGAGGGTCTTAGTGCGATCCCGCCTGCCCTGTCTCGATTTTCAGATGTTGTCGTGTGCATGTGAAAAGGTGTGCCGAACATGCGACCTTGGTGGTCGGTTGATGTGGTCCAGTTGCAGTTAATTGAAAGAATGCAACCGTTGGAGCAGTTTTTACCCAAAGTAGCCTAGAGAGATTTGGCCCAATGGATAACGTGCGAGGGTGACTTGCATTGGCAAGTGCATTTCTGTTAAGTAGGGGAAGGCATTTGGAGCCGATATTTTTAGTTTAAGGAGAAATGACGGTAGGGTGGCTTTGCACAGAGAGCAACTGTTTTGTGGCCAACGCAGTTGTACTGATTATGCTGCCTTGTGGTAGATGAGAAGGTTGAGGGAAATATATGTAGTTGAATAATTTTGTATTATGTATAATTTTGTCTTTGTATTGTAATAGATTTAAGGGATAAGGATTAAAATAGTCTAATAACTAGGACAAATTTTCCTAGTTCTCAGATATTTTAAATTGGGCGAGAAAGGGGGATGTGATGTAGTTCAGCTGGGCTTGTGAGGTCTCTTGGGAGACCTAATTTAACCAATTATATGGTCACACCTTGCCTTGGCAAACGTCTGTAGCCACGCCCACGTCTGAGGTCTTTTGTTCTTGACGGCTTCAGACCTAGGCGTCAGGTCGTACACGTGGTTGTGGAGGGTGCTTGGGCCACCATAAAAGCCCAAGGAAGACCATGATCAGAAGATTCGAGCGGAGCTGCTGCTGGGGTGCAGAGCTCCTGAGCAGAGACTTTGAGCGGAGCTGCTGCTGGGGTGCAGAGCTCCTGAGCAGAGACTTCGAGCGGAGCTGCTGCTGGGGTGCAGGGCTCGGGAGGAGGCTGCTGAAGTCTCTGGAGGAGACTGTTGGAGGCATTGGGCAGAGTACTGGCTTGGCGCAGTACTCGTGCTGTGTAATTCTTGGGACCTGTGGCTTAGTTCCTGTGATGAACTGCCCCCTGAACTATATTGTAAGTTACATTTATTTTGGTCAAGTTGATTGTGTTCCCTGTCTCACTGCTTATACATACCATCCCATTTATCTAAACCACAATAATGTTCTGTTCCTAAATATATTATTGTACAAGGACTTAATAATAAACTGTGTTTGAGTAGAATAGTAATATTCACTGCCACCGTTATTTATTCTTTTTTTTATATTTTATTATGTTTATATGAGTGAAGAATGGGCGAGGCATATGTTAGTGAGTAGTGTAGAGTTAATGAGAGTGTCGTGGTGGTCACCACTCACCTGTCATTACCTACCTACCTCCGCACTCACCCCTCCTACTGCCTACGCCTGTCACCTACCTAATAACTCCCACCGCTTACCCCCATATTCCCCTAATCATTACCCCCCTTACATGACATGGTGGCAGCTGTGGGATGGTTCTTATTATTTTTATAGTAGGAACCAGTTCCATGTGCCTTATTTTTGACTGCTCGGTTATACTTGTCATGCTACCATTTGCTACCAATTTTTTTTTCTTGTGTGTGTTAAATCTAAAGTGAATATCTGTATGATATTACAAACCTAGTAAACCGTACCTGTCCCATTTTTTGAGAGGGGGTCTGAGTAATTGTGTGGTTTAATATTATATTTGGTGGAGTTGTTTGTTGTTTGAGTCGATAAAATGGAGTGAGAATATCCATATTTGGGGTGAGACATTTGTGGAATCATTACTGCCGAAATTGAATATTTACAGAGGAATGAGAAGTCTCCATCCAAACCTTAACACCAACACTAAAAAACCACCAACTCACAAACACATACCAGCCACACCTTGAAGACTCACCACAACTGTCACCCATTTATAAGAGTTGCATGAATGCTGTCACACCTCAATGTGCACCTGTCACACCAGCTATAAGCCCAGTCACCCAGCTGATGTGCCCCAGTAAATATATTGCTGCCCTAGTCTGTCACCCAGTGTAGGGGTGTCACTGTCTGCGTCATCTCACCCAGCTCTGAGTGACCATAATGCCTGAGCTCTGCTCCGCCAGTTAACCCGCAGTTGCCAGGATGGTGACCGCACCTGCTGTTGAAGGACCATGAAAGTGACCTCAAACTCACCTAGAGCACCGGCCATTAGCCCTGCCTACTGATGATGGTGGCTGCTGTGATGCTGCTGAGATCTGTAAGCCGTTGCAGCTGTGCTGTGGCAATGCTGAGATGCTGTAGCCATGCGCAATGCTGTGGCCGTGCTATGTGCTGCTGGTGACCAACGGCCGAGCTGTGATGATGGATATGCTGTGGCCGTGCTGTGATTGCAGCAAAGCTGCCATACTCAAGAGGAGAAGGATTGTTGATGCTGCAGTGGTGTGTGAGGGATTCTGGCTGGTGTGCCAGGACAGGAGAATCTACTATGAAGGAGTTGCCATCCTCGGAGATGTGGAAGGACGTGAGCCGCAGGAGATGGACTCCAGCTGCTGGGACCAGCCTGCTTTCAAGGGCGGTATGGAGGTGTGTCCTGCCTTGCTGGTCGACCTGTGCGACAGGTATGCTTGGGGATGCCCTGCCAGCCATGAGAGACAATTAAGAGTGTGTAGATTCCCCAGCCTACTTTGACTTGCCAGAAGTGTTAGTGTTACCTGTGTGAAATAAGGTGACCTTGAAAACGGTCCAGTGATTATGGCCGCCTCTTTATGAGGCCAGTGAATCCTAGTAGTGGCATAGGATAATGGAGGGTCTTAGCTGCGATGCCTGCCCTGTCTCGATTTTCAGATGTTGTAGTGTGCATGTGAATGTGTGCCGAAAATGCGACCTTGGTGGTCGTGAAGTGGTCCAGTTGCAGTTACTTGAAAGATGCAACCCGTTGGGGCAGTTTTCCACCCAAAGAAGCCTAGAGAGATTTGGCCCAATGGATACGTGCGAGGGTGACTAGCATTGGCAAGTGCATTTCTAGTAAAGTAGGGAAGGCATGGAGCCCGATATTTAGTTTTAAGGAGAAATGACCGGTAAGGAGGCTTTGCACCAGAGAGCAACTGTTATGCTGGCCAACTGCCAGTTGTTCTGATTATGCTGCCTTGTGGTAGATGAGAAGGTTGAGGGAAATATATGTAGTTGAAAAATTTTGTATTATGTATAATTTTGTCTTTGTATTGTAATAGATTTAAGGGATAAGGATTAAAATAGTCTAATAACTAGGACAAATTTTCCTAGTTCTCAGATATTTTAAATTGGGCGAGAAAGGGGATGTGATGTAGTTCAGCTGGGCTTGTGAGGTCTCTTGGGAGACCTAATTTGACCAATTATATGGTCACACCTTGCCTTGGCAAATGTCTGTAGCCACGCCCACGTCTGAGGTCTTTTGTTCTTGACGGCTTCAGACCTAGGCGTCAGGTCGTACACGTGGTTGTGGAGGGTGCTTGGGCCACCATAAAAGCACAAGGAAGACCATGATCAGAAGATTCGAGCGCAGCTGCTGCTGGGGTGCAGAGCTCCTGAGCAGAGACTTTGAGCGGAGCTGCTGCTGGGGTGCAGACCTCCTGAGCAGAGACTTCGAGCGGAGCTGCTGCTGGGGTGCAGGGCTTGGGAGGAGGCTGCTGAAGTCTCTGGAGGAGACTGTTGGAGGCATTGGGCAGAGTACTGGCTTGGCGCAGTACTCGTGCTCTGTAGGTCTTGGGACCTGTGGCTTAGTTCCTGTGATGAACTGCCCCCTGAACTATATTGTAAGTTACATTTATTTTGGTCAAGTTGATTGTGTTCCCTGTCTCACTGCTTATACATACCATCCCATTTATCTAAACCACAATAATGTTCTGTTCCTAAATATATTATTGTACAAGGACTTAATAATAAACTGTGTTTGAGTAGAATAGTAATATTCACTGACACCGTTATTTATTCTTTTTTTTATATTTTATTATGTTTATATGAGTGAAGAATGGGCGACGCATATGTTAGTGAGTAGTGTAGAGTTAATGAGAGTGTCGTGGTGGTCACCACTCACCTGTCATTACCTACCTACCTCCGCACTCACCCCTCCTACTGCCTACGCCTGTCACCTACCTACTAACTCCCACCCTTACCCCCAATTCCCCAAATCTTTTCCCCCCTTACTGACATGGGGCAGGGTGGAGGGTTTTTATTTTTTTTTATAGTAGGAACCCGTTCCGTGCCCTTTTTTTTGACTGCTCGGTTTAACTTGTCATGCACCATTTTTTTCCAATTTTTTTTTCTTGTGTGTGTTAAATCAAAGTGAAAATCTGTTGATATTACAATCCAGTAACCTTAACTGCCTTTTTTTGAAGGTGGGTCGAGTAATTGGGTTTTGGGTTTTATTTTTAAAATTTGGTGGAGTTGGGTTGGTTTTAGATAAATGGGGAGAATATCAGTTTGGGTGAGACTTTTGGGGGAAGCAATTACTGCCGACATTGAATATTTACAAGGAATGAGAAGTCACCCAGCCCACCTTGGAAGACTCACCCACAACTTGTCACCCATTGAAGAGATTGCCTATGATTGCTGTCGCACCTGATTGCCCAGTCACCCCAGCTGATATGCCCAGTCACCCAGCTGATTGCCCCAGTAGATGTATTGCTGCCCTGTCTGTCATCCAGTGTAATGGTGTCTTTCTGCGTCAGCCCAGCCTTCTGTGACCTATTGCCCTGCAGACTGGCCAGTTACCCGCAGTTGCCATGGATGGGTGACACGCACCTGCTTTTTATGACGCTGAATGTGACCTCACCTCACCTAGAGGCACTTACCATAGCCTGCTACTGCTGAGTTGCTGCTGTGATGCTGCTGAATGCTGTAGCCATGCTGCTATGCTGTGGCCGTGCTGAGATTGCTGTAAGCCATGCTGCAATGCTGTGCCGTCAATGTGCTGCTGTGACACGGCCGAGCTGTGTGATGGAATATGCAGTGGGCCATGCTGTTGAAGCTGCGATGCTGCCTAGCCAAGAGGAGATGGCGTGATGCTGCAGTGGTGTGTGAGGGAATCTGGCCTGGTGTGCCAGGACAGAGGAATCTAACTATGAAGGAGTTGCCATCCTCAGAGATGTGGAAGGACATGAGCCGTGGAGATGGACTTCCAGCAGCTGGGAACCAGCCTGCTTTCATGGCGGTATGGAGGTGTGTCCTGCCCTTGCTGGTCGACCTGTGCGAACAGGTATGCGGGGAATGCCCAGCCAGCCATGAGAGACAATTAAGATGTGAGATGTCCCTAGCCTACTTTGACTTGCCAGAAGTGTTAGTGTTAACTGTGTGAATAAGGTGACCTTGAAAACGGTCCAGTGATTTTAATGACCGCCTTCTTTATGAGGCCAGTGAATCCTAGTAGTGGCCATAGGATAATGGAGGGCTTAGCTGCGATGCTGCCCTGTCTCGATTTCAGATGGTTGTAGTGTGCATGTGAAGTGTGGCCGAAAAGGCGACCTTGGTTCGTCGTGAAATGGTCCAGTTCCAGTTACTTGAAAGAATGCAACCCGTTGGAGCAGTTTTTCCACCCACAAAGAAGCCTAGAGAGGTTGGCCCAATGGATAACGTGCGAGGGTGACTAGCATTGGCAAGTGGCATTTCTAGTAAAAGTAGGGGAAGGCACTGAGCCCGATATTTTAGTTTTAAGGGAGAAAATGACCGGTAAGGAGGCTTTGCACCAGAGAGCAACTGTTATGCTGGCCCAACTGCCATTGTACTGTTATGCTGCCTTGTGTAGATGAAGATGGTTGAGGGAAATAAAGAAGTTGAATAATTTTGTATTATGTATTAATTTTCTTTGTATTGTAATAGATTTAAGGGATAAGGATTAAATAGTCGAATAAATAGGAAAAATTTCCTAGTTTCTCAGATATTTAAATTGGGCGAGAAAGGGGGATGTGATGTAGTTCAGCTGGGCTTGTGAGGTCTCTTGGGAGACCTAATTTAACCAATTATATGGTAACAACCTTGCCTTGGCAAACGTCTGTAGCCACGCCCACGTCTGAGGTCTTTTGTTTCTTGACGGCTCAGACCTAGGCGTCAGGTCATACACGTGTTGTGGAGGGTGGCTTGGGCCACCAATAAAAGCCAAGGAAGAGCATGATCAGGAGATTCGAGCGGAGCTGCGCTGGGGTGCAGAGCTCCTGAAGCAGAGACTCGAGCGGAGCTGCTGCTGGGGTGCAGAGCTCCGGAGCAGAGACTTCGAGCGGAGCTGCTGCTGGGGTGCAGGGCTCGGGAGGAGCTGCTGAAGTCTCAGGAGGAGAATGTTTGGAGGCATTGGGTAGAGTACGGCTTGCGCAGTACTCGTGCTTGTGTAATTCTTGGGACCTGTTGCTTAGTTCCTGTGATGTACTGCCCTCTGAACTATATGTAAGTTACATTCATTTTGTCAATTTGATTGTGTTCCCTGTCTCACTGCTTATACATACCATCCCAATTTAATCTAACAACATAATGTTTCTCCTTTATCCTAAATATATTATTGTAGCAAGGACTTAATAATAAACTGTTGTTTGAGTAGAATAGTACATATTCACTGCCACCGTTATTTATTCTTTTTTTTATATTTTGTATGTTTATATGAGTGAAGAATGGGCGAGGCATATGTTAGTGAGTAGTGTAGAGTTAATGAGAGTGTCGTGGTGGTCACCACGTGACCTGTCATTACCTACCTACCTCCGCAACCGTCCCCTCCTACTGCCTACGCCTGTCAACCTACCTACTAACTCCCACCACTTACCCCCATATTCACGCTAATCATTACCACCCCCCCTTACATGACATTGGTGGCAGCGGTGGGATGGTTCTTATTATTTTTATAGTAAGGAAACCAGTTCCATGTGCCTTATTTTTGACTGCACAGTTTATACTTGTCATGCTTACCATTGCTACAAAATTTTTTTTTCTTGGTTTGTTTAAATCTAATGTGAATATCTATATGATATTTACAATCCAAGTAATGTTAACTGTCCTTTTTTGAAGTGGGTCTGGTAATTGTGTGGTGTATTAATTATATTTGTGGAGTTGGTTGTTGGTTTGAGATAAATGGTGGAGAAATCAGTATTTGGTGAGACTTTTGGGGAAGCAATTACTGGCCGAAATTGAATTAATTAACAGAGAAAAGAGAAGTCACCCAGCCCGCCTTGGAAGACTCACCCACAACTGTCAACCCATTGAAGAGTTGCCTATGATTGCTGTCACCACCTGATGTGGCCTAGTCACCCCAGCTGATAGGCCCCGTCACCCAGCTGATGTGCCCCAGTAGATGTATTGCTGCCCTGGTCTGTCACCATGTAGTGGTGTCTGTCTGCGTCACCCAGCCTCTGTGACCATTGCCTGCGGACCGCCAGTTACCCGCAGTTGCCGGGGAATGGGTGACCGCACCTGCTGATGATGTCGCTGAAGTGACCTCACCTCACCTAGAGCAACTGACCATAGCCTGCTACTGCTGATGTCGCTGCTGTGTGCTGCTGAGATGCCTGTAGCAATGCTGCTATGCTGTGGCCGTGCTTAGATGCTGTAGCCGTGCTGCATGCTGTGGCCGTGCTATGTGCTGCAGTGATACGCCGTGCTGTGATGATGGATATGACTGTGGCCGTGCTGTGATGCTGCGATGGCTGGCCTATCTCAAGAGGAGATGACGGGATGCTGGCGTGGTGTGTGAGGGATTCCTGGCTGTGTGCCAGGACAGAGAATCTACTATGAAGGAGTTGCCATCCTCGAATGTTGGAAGGACGTGACTGCAGAGATTGGACTCCAGCTGCTGGGACCGCCTGCTTTCAAGGGGTATGGAGGTTTTGTCCGCCTTGCTGGTCGCCCTGTGCGAAGGTATGGGGGTTCCCTCCCAGCCAGAGAGAAAATTTAAAGAGTGTGAGATGCTAGCCTACTTTGACTTCCAGAATTTTTTTGTTTTCCCTGTGTGAAAAAAGGGTGACTTGAAAACGGTAAATGATTATGGCCCCTTCTTTTATGAGGCCAGTGAATCCTAGTAGGGATGGATAATGAGGGTCTTAGCTGCGATGCCTCCCTGTTTGTTTTTCGATGTTGTGTGGCATGTGAAGGTGCCAAAAATGCGCCTTGGTGGTCGTGAAAGGCCCCGTTGCAGTTACTTGAAGAATGCAACCCGTTGGAGCAGTTTTCCACCCCAAAAAAGCCTGAGAGGTTTGGCCCAATGGAAAACGTGCGGGGGACTGTTGGAAAGTGCTTTCTAGTAAAAGTAGGGAAGGAAGGGGACCCCGTATTTATTTTTAAAGGGAGAAATGCCCGGTAAGGGGCTTTGCACCAGAGAGCAAACTTTTATTTGGAAAATGCCATTTGTACTGATTATGTCCCTTGGGGTTGGGGAAAAGGGTTTGGGGGAAAATTATGTAGTTGAATTTTTTGTATTATGTATAATTTTGTTTTTTTGAAATAGATTTAAGGGATAAGGTTTAAAAAATATCTAATAACTAGGACAAATTTTTCCCAGTTCTCAGAAATTTTAATTGGGCGAGAAAGGGGGGTGTGTGTAGTTCAGCGGGGTTGGGGTCTTTGGGGACCCAATTTAACCATTTTATGGGCCACCTTGCCCTTGGGAAACGTCTGTACCAAAGCCCAATCTGAGGTCTTTTGTTTTACGGCTTCAGACCTGGCGTAGGTCGTACCTGGTTGTGGAGGGTGCTTGGGCCACCATAAAAGCCCAAGAAGACATGTAGAGATTCCGAGCGAGCGCTGCTGGGGCAGAGCTCCTGAGCAGAGACTTCGAGCGGAGCTGCTGCTGGGGTGCAGAGCTCCTGAGCAGAGACTTTGAGCGGAGCTGCTGCTGGGGTGCAGGGCTCGGGAGGAGGTGCTGAAGTCTCTGGAGGAGACTGTTGGAGGCATTGGGCAGAGTACTGGCTTGGCGCAGTACTCGTGCTGTGTAGGTCTTGGGACCTGTGGCTTAGTTCCTGTGATGAACTGCCCTCTGAACTATATTGTAAGTTACATTCATTTTGGTCAAGTTGATTGTGTTCCCTGTCTCACTGCTTATACATACCATCCCATTTATCTAAACCACAATAATGTTCTCCTGTTCCTAAATATATTATTGTACAAGGACTTAATAATAAACTGTGTTTGAGTAGAATAGTAATATTCACTGCCACTGTTATTTATTCTTTTTTTTATATTTTATTATGTTTATATGAGTGAAGAATGGGCGAGGCATATGTTAGTGAGTAGTGTAGAGTTAATGAGAGTGTCGTGGTGGTCACCACTCACCTGTCATTACCTACCTACCTCCGCACTCACCCCTCCTACTGCCTATGCCTGTCACCTACCTACTAACTCCCACACGTTACCCCCATATTTCCCCTAATCATTACCCCCCTTACATGACATGGTGGCAGCGGTGGGATGGTTCTTATTATTTTTATAGTAGGAACCAGTTCCATGTGCCTTATTTTTGACTGCTCGGTTATACTTGTCATGTTTACCATTTGCTACCAATTTTTTTTTCTTGTGTGTGTTAAATCTAAAGTGAATATCTGTATGATATTACAATCCTAGTAACCTTAACTGTCCTTTTTTGAAGGTGGGTCTGAGTAATTGTGTGGTTGTATTATTATATTGGTGGAGTGGTTGTTGGTTTGAGATAAATGGTGGAGAATATCAGTATTTGGGTGAGACTTTTGGGGGAAGCAATTACTGGCCGAAATTGAATATTTACAGAGGAATGAGAAGTCACCCAGCCCACCTTGGAAGACTCACCCACAACTGTCACCCATTGAAGAGTTGCCTATGATTGCTGTCCACCTGATGTGCCCAGTCACCCAGCTGATATGCCCAGTCACCCAGCTGATGTGCCCCAGTAGATGTATTGCTGCCCTGGTCTGTCATCCAGTGTAGTGGGTGTCTGTCTGCATCACCCAGCCTCTGTGACCATTGCCTGCGGACCGCCAGTTACCCGCAGTTGCCAGGGATGGGTGACCGCACCTGCTGTTGATGACCTGAAGTGACCTCACCTCACCTAGAGCAACTGACCATAGCCTGCTACTGCTGATGTCGGCTGCTGTGATGCTGCTGAGATGCTGTAGCCGTGCTGCTATGCTGTGGCCATGCTGAGATGCTGTAGCCGTGCTGCAATGCTGTGGCCGTGCTATGTGCTGCTGTGACACGGCCGAGCTGTGATGATGGATATGCTGTGGCCGTGCTGTGATGCTGCGATGCTGCCTAGCTCAAGAGGAGATGGCAGTGATGCTGCAGTGGTGTGTGAGGGATTCTGGCTGGTGTGCCAGGACAGGAGAATCTACTATGAAGGAGTTGCCATCCTCGGAGATGTGGAAGGACGTGAGCCGTGGAGATGGACTCCAGCTGCTGGGACCAGCCTGCTTTCAAGGGCGGTATGGAGGTGTGTCCTGCCTTGCTGGTCGACCTGTGCGACAGGTATGCGGGGATGCCCTGCCAGCCATGAGAGACAATTAAGAGTGTGAGATGTCCCTAGCCTACTTTGACTTGCCAGAAGTGTTAGTGTTACCTGTGTGAAATAAGGTGACCTTGAAAACGGTCCAGTGATTATGGCCGCCTTCTTTTATGAGGCCAGTGAATCCTAGTAGTGGCATAGGATAATGGAGGGTCTTAGCTGCGATGCCTGCCCTGTCTCGATTTTCAGATGTTGTAGTGTGCATGTGAAGTGTGCCAAAAATGCGACCTTGGTGGTCGTGAAATGGTCCAGTTGCAGTTACTTGAAAGAATGCAACCCGTTGGAGCAGTTTTCCACCCCAAAGAAGCCTAGAGAGGTTTGGCCCAATGGATAACGTGCGAGGGTGACTAGCATTGGCAAGTGCATTTCTAGTAAAAGTAGGGAAGGCACTGGAGCCCGATATTTAGTTTTAAGGAGAAATGACCGGTAAGGAGGCTTTGCACCAGAGAGCAACTGTTATGCTGGCCAACTGCCAGTTGTACTGATTATGCTGCCTTGTGGTAGATGAGAAGGTTGAGGGAAATATATGTAGTTGAATAATTTTGTATTATGTATAATTTTGTCTTTGTATTGTAATAGATTTAAGGGATAAGGATTAAAATAGTCTAATAACTAGGACAAATTTTCCTAGTTCTCAGATATTTTAAATTGGGCGAGAAAGGGGGGTGTGATGTAGTTCAGCTGGGCTTGTGAGGTCTCTTGGGAGACCTAATTTAAACCCAAATTTTATGGTCACACCTTGCCTTGGCAAAGTCTGTAGCCCGCCCCAGTTGAGGTCTTTTGTTCTTGACGGCTTCAGACCTAGGCGTCAGGTCGTACACGTGGTTGTGGAGGGTGCTTGGGCACCATAAAAGCCCAGGAAGACCAGATAGAGATTTGAGCGAGCTGCTGCGGGTGCAGAGCTCCTAGCAGAGACTTGAGCGGAGCTGCTGCTGGGGTGCAGACTCCTGAGCAGAGACTTCGAGCGGAGCTGCTGCTGGGGTGCAGGGCTCGGGAGGAGGTGCTGAAGTCTCTGGGGAGACTGTTGGAGGCATTGGGCAGGGGTACTGGCTTGGCGCAGTACTCCCTGCTTGTAGTCTTGGGACCTGTGGCTTAGTTCCTGTGATGAAATGCCCTGAACTAATATGTAAGTTACATTTATTTTGGGCAAATGATTGTGTTCCCTGTCTCACTGCTTATACATACCATCCCAAATTTTTCTAAACCACAATAATGTTCTGTTCCTAAATTATTATTGTACAAGGACTTAATAATAAACGTGTTTGAGTAGAAAGTAATATTCACTGCCACCGTTTTTATTCTTTTTTTTATATTTATTATGTTTATATGAGTGAAGAATGGGGGGCATATGTTAGTGAGGGGTAGAGTTAATGAGAATGTCGTGGTGGTCACCACTCACCTGTCATTACCTACCTACCTCCGACTCACCCCTCCTACTGCCTACGCCTGTCACCTACCTACTAACTCCCACCGCTTACCCCATATTCCCCTATCATTACCCCCCTTACATGACATTTGGGGGCAGTGGGGGGATGGTTTTTATTATTTTTATAGTAGGAACCAGTTCCATGTGCCTTATTTTTACTGCTCGGTTATTTCTTGTCTGCTACCATTTGCTACCAATTTTTTTCTTGGTGTGTTAAATCTAAAGTGAATATCTGTATGATATTACAATCCTAGTAACGTTAACTGTCCTTTTTTGAAGGTGGGTCTGAGTAATTGTGTGGTTGTATTATTATATTTGGTGGAGTTGGTTGTTGTTTGAGATAAATGGTGGAGAATATCAGTATTTGGGTTTAGACTTTTGGGGGAAGCAATTTTCTGGCCGAAATTGAATATTTACAGAGGAATGAGAAGTCACCCAGCCCACCTTGGAAGACTCACCCACAACTGTCACCCATTGAAGAGTTGCCTATGATTGCTGTCCACCTGATGTGCCCAGTCAAACCCCCTGATATGCCCAGTCACCCAGCTGATGTTGCCCCAGTTTGATGTATTGCTGCCCTGGTCTGTCATCCAGGTAGTGGGTGTCTGTCTGCATTTACCCAGCCTCTGTGACCATTGCCTGCAGACCGCCAGTTACCCGCAGGGTTTCCAGGGATGGGTGACCGCACCTGCTGTTGATGACCTGAAGTGACCTCACCTCACCTAGAGCAACTGACCATAGCTGCTACTGCTGATGTGGCTGTGGATGCTGCTGATGTGTAGCCTGCTGCTATGCTGTGGCCTGCTGAGATGCTGTAGCGTGCTGCAATGCTGTGGCCGGTGCTATGTGCTGCTGTGAACGGCCGAGCTGTGATGATGGGTATGCTGTGGCCTGCTGTGATGCTGCATGCTGCCTAGCTCAAGAGGGGATGGCGGGATGCTGCAGTGGTGTTTGAGGGATTCTGGCTGGTGTGCCAGGACAGGAGAAATTTATAAAGGTGTTGCCACCCTCGGAAAATGTGGGAAGGACTGAGCCGCGGAAAATGGACCCCCAGTGCGGGGGACCAGCCGGCTTTCAAGGGCGGTTGGGGGTTTTGTGTCCGGCCTTCCCTGGGCAAACCTTTGGCAACGGGTTTTTGGGGGGGATCCCCTCCCAGCCATGGAGACAATTAAGAGTGTGGATGCCCCTAGCCTACTTTGACTTCCCGGAAAGTTTTTGTGTTACCGGTGAAATAAGGGGGGACCTTAAAAACGGTCCATTTTTTTTGGGGCCCCGTTTCTTTTATGAGGCCATTTGAATTAGTAGTGGCATAGGAAAAGGGAAAGGGTCTTAGCTGCAAAACCCTTTCCCCGTTCGATTTTCAGATGTTTTTAGTGTGCATTGAAGTGTGCCAAAAAAAGGGCGCCTTGGTGGTCTTTAAAATGGTCCGGTTGCAGTTACTTAAAAGAATGAAACCCCGTTGGAGCGGGTTTTCCCCCCCAAAAGAAGCTAGAGGGGTTTGGGCCCAATGGATAACGTGCGAGGGGGGGCTAGCATTGGCATGCATTTCTAAATAAAATAGGGAAAGGGAAAATGGAAACCCGATAAATTTTGTTTTAAGGAGAAAAAGACCCGGGAAGGAGGCTTTGCCCCCAGAGAGCAAATGTTTGGGGCCAATGCCCGTTGTTTTGTTTTTGTTTCCTTGTGGGAGGGTGAGAAGGTTGAGGGAAATATATGTTGTTGAAAAATTTTTTATTAAGTATAAATTTTTTTTTTGTATTGTAATAATTTTTAAAGGGGTAAGGATTTAAAAAAAGTTAATAAAAAAGGACAAAATTTTCCTAGGGTTTCAGATATTTTAAATTGGGCGAAAAAAGGGGGGTTTGATGTAGTTCAGCTGGGGTTTTGAGGTCTCTTGGGAGCCCCAATTTACCAATTTTTATGGTCACCAAACCCTTTCCTTTGGGAACGTCTGTGCCAAGCCCAAGGGCTGGGTCTTTTGTTTTTTTGACGGCTTCAGGACCTAGGCGTCAGGTTTACACGTGGTTGGGAAAGGGTGCTTGGGCCCCCCAAAAAAAGCCCCAAAGGGAAAACCCTGAAACAGGAAAATTTGAGAGGAGCTGCGGGTGGGGTGCAGAGCTCCCGAGCAGGACTTTGAGCGGAGCTGCTGCTGGGGTGCAGACCCCCGGGAAACAGAGACTTCGGGGCGGAGCTGCTGCTGGGGGGCGGGTGGGAGGAAAAGGGTGCTGAAGTCTCTGGAGGGGATGTTGGAGGAAATTTGGGGGGAGTATGGCTTGGGGCAAAATACTCTGCCCTTTTAATTTTTGGGACCCTTTTGGTTAGTTCCTGTGATGAACCCGCCCCCCCGGAAACTATATTGTAAAATTTCATTATTTTTGGGCAAGTTGATTGTGTTCCCTGTCTCACTGCCATTCATACCATCCATTTATTTTAAACCCCCAATTTTTGTTTCCCGTTCCTAAATTTTTATTGTACAAGGGGCTTAATTTAAAAAAACGTGTTTGATAGATAGTAATATTCACTGCCACCTTATTTATTCTTTTTTTTAATTTTTTTTATTAGTTTATTGAGTTTAAGAATGGGGGGGGAAAATGTTAGTGAAATAGTGTAGAATTAATGAGATGTCGTGGTTTGGGCACCACTACCGTCATTACCTACCTACCTCCGCACTTAAACCCCTTTCCCATGCCTACCGGCTGTCACCCCCTACAACTCCCCCTTTCCCCCATTTTTCCCCCAATCATTTCCCCCCTTACATGGGCAAAGGTGGGCCGCGGGGGGATGGTTCTTATTATTTTTTTTGTAGGGAAACCGTTCCCCTGTGCCTTTTTTTTGCCTGCTCGGGTTAAAACTTTTATGCTTTCCTTTGTACCAATTTTTTTTTTTGTGGGGTGTTAAATTTTAAAAAATGAAAATATCTGTTATATTACATTCCCGTAACGTTAACTGTCCTTTTTTTAAAGGTGGGTCTGAGTAATTTTGTGGTTTTTATTATTATATTTGGGTTTGGGGTTGGTTGTTGGGTTTGAGGGTAAAAAAGGTGGAGAATATCAGTATTTGGGTTGAGGGGCTTTTGGGGGAAGCAATTATGGCCCGAAAAATTTAAAATTTACAGAGGAATGAGAAAATCACCCCGGCCCCCTTGGGAAAAATCACCAAAAAACTGTCACCCAAATTTAAGAGTTGCCTATGATTGCCCGTCACCCGAAGTGCCCAGTCCCCAGCCGATATGCCCCCGTACCCCGCTGAATTTTGCCCCGTTTGATGTATTGCTGCCCTTGGTTGGGTTTATCAAATTAGTGGGGTCTGGGCTGGTTTAAAACCCCGCCCCCTGTGACCATTTCCTGCGGGCCGCAGTTACCCGCAGTTGCCCGGGGGGGGGGGTGACCCCCCTGTTTGATGACCTGAAGTGCCCCACCTCACCTGAGCAACTGACCCCTAGCTGGGTACTGCTAAAGTTGGCTGGTGTGATGCTGCTGAGATTTCTGTAGCCGTGTGCTATGCTGTTGGGCCCTGCTGGATGTGTAGCCTGCGCATGCTTTTGGGGGTGCTATGTGTGCGGGGAACGGCGGGGTGTGATGATGGTTTGGGTGTGGGGATGCTGTGTGCTGGAGCTGCCTACTCAAAAAAGATGGCGGGGATGCTTCAGTGGGTTTTTTGTGAGGGGGTTCTGGTTGGGTTTTTGCCGGACAGGAGGGAAACTACTATGAAAGGGGTTTCCCCCCCTTGGGGATTTTGGAAAAGGGCGTGAGCCGCCGGAGTTTGGCTCCAGCTGCTGGGACCAAACCTGCTTTTAAGGGCGGTATGGAGGTGTGTCCTGCCTTGCTGGTCGGGCCTGGCGACAGGTATTCGGGGATGCCCCGCCCATGAGAGACAAATTTAAAAGTGTGAGGGTGTCCCTAGCTACTTTGACTTGCCAGAAATGTTAGTGTTACCCGGTGAAAAAGGGGGGCCTTGAAAAAAGGGCCCGTGATTTTTGGGGGGGCCCCCTTCTTTTATGAGGCCAGTGAATCCTAGTTTGTGGATAGGATAATGGGGGTCTTTGTGCGATGCCTGCCCCGTCTCGATTTTTAGTTTTTGTTTTGGGGAAAGTGAAGTGTGCCCAAAAAAGCGACCCTTGGTGGTCGTGGAAAAAGGGCCAAAATTGCAGTTTCTTGAAAGGGAATGCAAAAAAGTTTTGGGGCAGTTTTCCACCCCAAAAAAGCCCAGGAGGTTTGGCCCCAATTGGGTAACGTGGAGGGTGTTT